>CAXDIG010000404.1:45820-283048 GCA_963989225.1 Dromius quadrimaculatus
TGTTTTTGTCGATAGATTCATACATATTATGAGGTCCTGAATAGGAATATGAACTTTTTGATTGTGAAAATCTGCGCGGAAAAGCGTGATTCCGATTTATTCCAAAGTTTGTAAAACTGCAATTAGCTGTCTAAAAACACGAAATATTATGTATTTGGTTCTAGATTCTGCCATATAACGCACTTTTGAAGCAAAATCTTGCTTCTGAGCAAATTTAAGAGTCAAAAATTTCTCAACGAGACTCAGAAAAAACGCTGATAACTTGCTGGAAACGCAAAATTTTGTGCATTTGTGGACGGATTCATGCGTATTATGTTGTATTGGATAGATTCATGGGATTTGCGATACTTTGAAACTGCTCAGAATGTGGTAATTTTGACTTATTTCAAACTTCATATAACTGCAGATAGCGCTCTGAAAACACGACATATGATGTTTTTGTCGATATATTCATACATATTATGAGGTCCGGAATATGAATATGAACTTTCTGATTGTGAAGCTCTGCGCGGAAAAGCGTGATTTCGACTTATTCCAAAGTCTGTAAAACTGCAAATAGCACTCTAAAAACACGAAATATGATGGATTTGGTGCTAGATTATGCCATATAACGCACTTTTGTAGCAAAATCTTGCTTCTGAGCAGATTTACAGAGTCAAAAATTTCTCAACAAGTCTCAGAAAAATCGCTGATAACTCGCTGGAAACGCAAAATTTTGTGCATTTGAGGACGGATTCATGCGTATTATGTTGTATTGAATAGATTCATGTGATTTGCGATACTTTGAGACTGCTCAGAATGTGGTAATTTTGACTTATTTCAAACTTCATATAACTGCAGATAGCGCTCTGAAAACATGAAATATGATGTTGTTGTCGATAGATTCATACATAATATGAGGTCCTGAATAGGAATATAAACTTTTTGATTGTGAAAATCAGCGCGGAAAAGCGTGCTTTCGACTTATTCCAAAGTTTGTAAAACTGCGAATAGCACTCTAAAAACACGGAATATAATGTATTTGGTGCTAGATTCTGCCATATAACGCACTTTTGAAGCAGAATCTTGCTTCTGAGCAGATTTAAGAGTCAAAAATTTCTCAACGAGACTCAGAAAAAACGCTGATAACTCGCTGGAAACGCAAAATTTTGTGCATTTGGGGACGGATTCATGCGTATCATGTTGTCTTGGATAGATTCATGTGATTTGCGATACTTTGAAACTGCTCAGAATGTGGTAGTTTTGACTTATTTCAAACTTCATAAAACTGCAGATAGCGCTCTGAAAACACGAAATATGATGTTGTTGTCGATAGATTTATACATATTATGAGGTCCTCAATAGGAATATGAACTTTTTGATTGTGAAAATCTGCGCGGAAGAGCGTGATTTCGACTAATTCGAAAGTTTGCAAAACTGCAGATAGCACTCTAAAAACACGAGATATGATGTATTTGGTGCTAGATTCTGCCATATAACGCACTTTTAAAGCAAAATCTTGATTCTGAGCAGATTTACAAAGTCAAAAATTTCTCAACAAGACTCAGAAAAAAACGCTGATAACTCGCTGGAAACGCAAAATTTTGTGCATTTGAGGACGGATCCATGCGTATTATGTTGTATTGGATAGATTTATGTTATTTGCGATACTTTGAAACTGCTCAGAATGTGGTAATTTTGACTTATTTCAAACTTCATATAACTGCAGATAGCGCTCTGAAAACACGAAATATGATGTTTTTGTCGATAGACTCATACATATTATGAGGTCCTGAATAGGAAAATGAACTATTTGATTGTGAAAATTTGCGCGGAAAAGCGTGATTTGAACCTATTCCAAAGTTTGTAAAACTGCAAATAGCACTCCAAAAACAGAAAATATGATGTATTTGATGTTAGATTCTGCCGTATAATGCACTTTTGGAGCAAAATCTTGCTTCTATGCAGATTTACAGAGTCAAAAATTTCTCAACGAGACTCAGAAAAAACGCTGATAATCCGCTGGAAACGCAAAATTTTGTGCATTTGAGGACAAATTCATGCGTATTATGTTGTATTAAATAGATTAATGTGATTTGTGATACTTTGAAACTGCTCAGAATGTGGTGATTTTGACTTATTTCAAACTTCATATAACTGCAGATAGCGCTCTGAAAACACGAAATATGATGTTTTTGTCGATAGATTTATACATAATAGTATGAGGTCCTGAATAGGAAAATGAACTATTTGATTGTGAAAATCTGCGCGGAAAAGCGTGATTTGAACCTATTCCAAAGTTTGTAAAACTGCAAATAGCACTCTAAAAACAGAAAATATGATGTATTTGATGTTAGATTCTGCCGTATAATGCACTTTTGGAGCAAAATCTTGCTTCTATGCAGATTTACAGAGTCAAAAATTTCTCAACGAGACTCAGAGAAAACGCTGATAATCCGCTGGAAACGCAAAATTTTGTGCATTTGAGGACAAATTCATGCGTATTATGTTGTATTAGATAGATTAATGTGATTTGTGATACTTTGAAACTGCTCAGAATGTGGTGATTTTGACTTATTTCAAACTTCATATAACTGCAGATAGCGCTCTGAAAACACGAAATATGATGTTTTTGTCGATAGATTTATACATAATAGTATGAGGTCCTGAATAGGAATTGTGAAAATCTGCGCGGAAAAGCGTGATTTCGACTTATTCCAAAGTTTGTAAAACTGCAAATAGCACTCTGAAAACACAAAATATGATGTATTTGGTGCTAGTTTCTGCTATATGACGCACTTTTGAAGAAAAATCTTACTTCTGAGCAGATTTACAGAGTCGAAAATTTCTCAACAAGACTCAGAAAGAACGCTGATAACTCGCTGGAAACGCAAAATTTTTGTGCATTTGAGGACGGATTAATGCGTATTATGTTGTATTGGATAGATTTGTGTGATTCGCGATACTTTGAAACTGCTCAGAATGTGGTAATTCTGACTTATTTCAAACTTCATATAACTGCAGATAGCGCTCTGAAAACACGAAATATGATGTTGTTGTCGATAGATTCATACATATTATGAGGTCCTCAATAGGAATATGAACTTTTGATTGTGAAAATCTGCGCTGAAAAGCGTGATTCCGACTTATTCCAAAGTTTGTTAAACTGCAAATAGCACTCTAAAAACACGAAATATTATGTATTTGGTGCTAGATTCTGCCATATAACGCACTTTTAAAGCAAAATCTTGATTCTGAGCAGATTTACAAAGTCAAAAATTTCTCAACAAGACTCAGAAAAAACGCTGATAACTCGCTGGAAACGCAAAATTTTGTGCATTTGGGGATGGATTCATGCGTATTATGTTGTATTGGATAGATTTTATGTTATTTGCGATACTTTGAAACTGCTCAGAATGTGGTAATTTTGACTTATTTCAAACTTCATATAACTGCAGATAGCGCTCTGAAAACACGAAATATGATGTTTTTGTCGATAGACTCATACATATTATGAGGTCCTGAATAGGAATATGAACTATTTGATTGTGAAAATCTGCGCGGAAAAGCGTGATTTGAACCTATTCCAAAGTTTGTAAAACTGCAAATAGCACTCTAAAAACACAAAAGATTATGTATTTGATGCTAGATTCTGCCATATAATGCACTTTTGAAGCAAAATCTTGCTTCTATGCAGATTTACAGCGTCAAAAATTTTTCAACGAGACTCAGAAAAAACGCTGATAATCCGCTGGAAACGCAAAATTTTGTGCATTTGAGGACAAATTCATGCGTATTATGTTGTATGGATAGATTTATGTGATTTGCGATACTTTGAAACTGCTCAGAATGTGGTAATTTTGACTTATATCAAACTTCATATAACTGCAGATAGCGCTCTGAAAACACGAAATATGATGTTGTTGTCGATAGATTTATACATATTATGAGGTCCTGAATAGAAATATGAACTTCTTGATTGTGAAAATCTGCGCGGAGAAGCGTGATTTCGACTTATTCGAAAGTTTGTAAAACTGCAGATAGCACTCTAAAAACACGAGATATGATGTATTTGGTGCTAGATTCTGCCATATAACGCACTTTTAAAGCAAAATCTTGCTTCTGAGCAAATTTACAGAGTCAAAAATTTCTCAACAAGACCCAGAAAAAACTCTGATAACTCGCTGGAAACGCAAAATTTTGTGCATTTGAGGACGGATTCATGCGTATTATGTTGTATTGGATAGATTTATGTGATTTGCGGAACTTTGAAACTACTCAGAATGTGGTAATTTTGACTTATCTCAATTTTCATATAACTGCAGATAGCGCTCCGAAAACACGAAATATGATGTTGTTGTCGATAGATTCATACATAATATGAGGTCCTGAATAGGAATATAAACTTTTTGATTGTGAAAATCAGCGCGGAAAAGCGTGCTTTCGACTTATTCCAAAGTTTGTAAAACTGCGAATAGCACTCTAAAAACACGGAATATGATGTATTTGGTGCTAGATTCTGCTATATAACGCACTTTTGGAGCAAAATCTTGCTTCTGAGCAGATTTAAGAGTCAAAAATTTCTCAACGAGACTCAGAAAAAAACGCTGATAACTCGCTGGAAACGCAAAATTTTGTGCATTTGGGGACGGATTCATGCGTATCATGTTGTCTTGGATAGATTCATGTGATTTGCGATACTTTGAAACTGCTCAGAATGTGGTAATTTTGACTTATTTCAAACTTCATAAAACTGCAGATAGCGCTCTGAAAACACGAAATATGATGTTTTTGTCGATGGATTCATACATATTATGAGGTCCAGAATAGGAATATGAACTTTTTGATCGTAAAAATCTGCGCGGAAAAGCGTGTTTTCGACTTATTCCAAAGTTTGTAAAACTGCAAATAGCACTCTAAAAACACGAAATATGAAGTATTTGGTGCTAGATTCTGACATATAACCAACTTTTGAAGCAAAATCTTACTTCTGAGCAGATTTAAGAGTCAAAAATTTCTCAACGAGACTCAGAAAAAACGCTGATAACTCGCTGGAAACGCAAAATTTTGAGCATTTGGGACGGATTCATGCGTATTATTTGTATTGGATAGATTTATGTGATTTGCGATACTTTGACACTGCTCAGAATGTGGTAATTTTGACTTATTTCAAACTTCATATAACTGCAGATAGCTCTCTGAAAACACAGAATATGATGTTTTTGTCGATAGATTCATACATATTATGAGGTTCTGAATAGGAATATGAACTTTTTGATTGTGAAAATCTGCGCGGGAAAGCGTGATATCGACTTATTCCAAAGTTTGTAAAACTGCAAATTGCACTCTAAAAACACAAAATATGATTTGTTTGGTGCTAGATTCTGCCATATAACGCACTTTTGAAGCAAAATCTTGCTTCTGAGCAGATTTACAGAATCAAAAATTTCTCTACGAGACTCAGAAAGAACGCTGATAACTCACTGGAAACGCAGAATTTTGTGCATTTGAGGACGAATTCATGCGTATTATGTTGTATTGGATAGATTTATGTAATTTGCGATACTTTGAAACTGCTTAGAATGTGGTAATTTCGACTTATTTCAAACTCTATATAACTGCGGATAGCGCTCTGAAAACACGAAATATGATGTTTTTGTCGATAGATTCATACATATCATGAGGTCCTGAATAGGAATATGAACTTTTTGATTGTGAAAATCTGCGCGGAAAAGCGTGATTTCGACTTATTCCAGAGTTTGTAAAACTGCAAATAGCACTCTAAGAACACAAAATATGATGTATTTGGTGCTAGATTCTGCCATATAACGCACTTTGAAAGCAAAATCTTGCTTCTGAGCAGATTTACAGAGTCAAAATTTCTCAACGAGACTCAGAAAAAAGCCTGGTAGCTCGCTGGAAACGCAAAATTTTGAGCATTTGAGGACGGATTCATGCGTATTATGTTGTATTGGATAGATTTATGTGATTTGCGATACTTTGACACTGCTCAGAATGTGGTGATTTTGACTTATTACAAACTTCATATAACTGCAGATAGCGCTCTGAAAACACAAAATATGATGTTTTTGTCGATAGATTCATATATATTATTAGGTCCTGAATAGGATTATGAACTTTTTGATTGTGAGAATCTGCGCGGAAAGGCGTGATTTCGACTTTTTCCAAAGTTTGTAAAACTGCAAATAGCACTCTAAAAACACGAAATATCATGTTTTTGGTGCTAGATTCTGCCATATGACGCACTTTTGAAGCAAAATCTTGCTTCTGAGCAAATTTACAGAGTCAAAAATTTCTCAACGAGATTCAGAAAAAACGCTGATAACTCGCTGGAAACGCAAAATTTTGTGCATTTGAGGACGTATCCATGCTTATTTTGTTGTATTGGATAGATCTATGTGATTTGCGATACTTTGAAACTGCTCAGAATGTGATAATTTTGATTTATTTCAAACTTCATATAACTGCAGGAAGCGCTTTGAAAACAAGGAATATGATGTTTTAGTCGATGATTCATACATATTTTGAGGTTCTGAATAGGAATATGAACTTTTTGATAGTGAAAATCTGCGCGGAAAAGCGTGATTCCGACTTATTACAAAAATTGTGAAACTGCGAATAGCACTCTAAAAACACGAAATATGATGTATATGGTGCCTAGATTTTGCCATATAACGCACTTTTGGAGCAAAATCTTACTTCTGAGCAGATTTAAGAGTCAAAAATTTCTCAACGAGACTCAGAAAAATGCTGATAACTTGCTGGAAACGCAAAATTTTGTGCATTCAAGGACGGATTCATGCGTATTATGTTGTATTGGATAGATTCATGTGATTTGCGATACTTTGAAACTGCTCAGCATGTGGTAATTTTGACTTATTTCAAACTTCATATAACTGCAGATAGCGCTCTGAAAACACGGAATATGATGTTTTTGTCGATAGATTCATACATATTATGAGGTTCAGAATAGGAATATAAACTTTTTGATTGTGAAAATCTGCGCGGAAAAGCGTGATTTGAACCTATTCCAAAGTTTGTAAAACTGCAAATAGCACTCTAAAAACACAAAATATGATGTATTTGGTGCTAGATTCTGCCATATAATGCACTTTTGAAGCAAAATCTTGCTTCTATGCAGATTTACGGAGTCAAAAATTACTCAACGAGACTCAGAAAAAACGCTGATAATCCGCTGGAAACGCAAACTTTTGTGCATTTGAGGACAAATTCATGCGTATTATGTTGTATTAGATAGATTTATGTGATTTGCGATACTTTGAAACTGCTCAGAATGTGGTAATTTTGACTTATTTCAAACTTCATATAACTGCAGATAGCGCTCTGAAAACACGAAATATAATGCTTTTGTCGATAGATTTATACATAATATGAGGTCCTGAATAGGAATATGAAGTTTTTGATTGTGAAAATCTGCGCGGAAAAGCGTGATTTCGACTTATTCGAAAGTTTGTAAAACTGCAGATAGCACTCTGAAAACACGTGATATGATGTATATGGTGCCAGATTCTGCCATATAACGCACTTTTAAAGCAGAATCTTGCTTCTGAGCAGATTTACAGAGTCAAAAATTTCTCAACGAGACTCAGAAAAAACGCTGATAACTCGCTGGAAACGCAAAATTTTGAGCATTTGAGGACGGATTCATGCGTATTATGTTGTATTGGATAGATTTATGTGATCTGCGATACTTTGACACTGCTCAGAATGTGGTAATTTTGACTTATTACAACTTCATATAACTGCAGATAGCTCTCTGAAAACACAAAATATGATGTTTTTGTCGATAGATTCATACATATTATGAGGTTGTGAATAGGAATATGAACTTTTTGATTGTGAAAATCTGCGAGGAAAAGCGTGATTTCGACTTATTCCAGAGTTTGTGAAACTGCAAATTGCACTCTAAAAACACAAAATATGATGGGTTTGGTGCTAGATTCTGCCATATAACGCACTTTTGAAGCAAAATCTTGCTTTTGAGCAGATTTACAGAGTCAAAAATTTCTCTACGAGACTCAGAAAGAACGCTGATAACTCGCTGGAAACGCAGAATTTTGTGCATTTGAGGACAGATTTATGCGTATTATGTTGTATTGGATAGATTTATGTAATTTGCGATACTTTGAAACTGCTTAGAATGTGGTAATTTTGACTTATTTCGAAATCCATATAACTGCGAATAGCGCTCGGAAAACACGAAATATGATGTTTTTGTCGATAGATTCATACAAATCATGAGGTCCTGAATAGGAATATGAACTTTTTGATTGTGAAAATCTGCGCTGAAAAGCGTGATTTCGACTTATCCCAAAGCTTGTAAAACTGCAATTAGCTGTCTAAAAACACGGAATATGATGTATTTGGTGCTAGATTCTGCCATATAACGCATTTTTGGAGCAAAATCTTGCTTCTGAGCAGATTTAAGGATCAGAAATTTCTCAACAAGACTTTAGAAAAAATGCTGATAACTCGTTGGAAACGCAAAATTTTGTGCATTCAAGGACGGATTCATGCGTATTATGTTGTATTGGATAGATTCATGTGATTTGCGATACTTTGAAACTGCTCAGAATGTGGTGATTTTGACTTATTACAAACTTCATATAACTGCAGATAGCGCTCTGAAAACACAAAATATGATGTTTTTGTCGATAGATTCATATATATTATTAGGTCCTGAATAGGATTATGAACTTTTTGATTGTGAGAATCTGCGCGGAAAGGCGTGATTTCGACTTTTTCCAAAGTTTGTAAAACTGCAAATAGCACTCTAAAAACACGAAATATCATGTTTTTGGTGCTAGATTCTGCCATATGACGCACTTTTGAAGCAAAATCTTGCTTCTGAGCAAATTTACAGAGTCAAAATTTCTCAACGAGATTCAGAAAAAACGCTGATAACTCGCTGGAAACGCAAAAATTTTGTGCATTTGAGGACGTATCCATGCTTATTTTGTTGTATTGGATAGATCTATGTGATTTGCGATACTTTGAAACTGCTCAGAATGTGATAATTTTGATTTATTTCAAACTTCATATAACTGCAGGAAGCGCTTTGAAAACAAGGAATATGATGTTTTAGTCGATGATTCATACATATTTTGAGGTTCTGAATAGGAATATGAACTTTTTGATAGTGAAAATCTGCGCGGAAAAGCGTGATTCCGACTTATTACAAAAATTGTGAAACTGCGAATAGCCCTCTAAAAACACGAAATATGATGTATATGGTGCCTAGATTTTGCCATATAACGCACTTTTGGAGCAAAATCTTACTTCTGAGCAGATTTAAGAGTCAAAAATTTCTCAACGAGACTCAGAAAAAATGCTGATAACTTGCTGGAAACGCAAAATTTTGTGCATTCAAGGACGGATTCATGCGTATTATGTTGTATTGGATAGATTCATGTGATTTGCGATACTTTGAAACTGCTCAGCATGTGGTAATTTTGACTTATTTCAAACTTCATATAACTGCAGATAGCGCTCTGAAAACACGGAATATGATGTTTTTGTCGATAGATTCATACATATTATGAGGTTCAGAATAGGAATATAAACTTTTTGATTGTGAAAATCTGCGCGGAAAAGCGTGATTTGAACCTATTCCAAAGTTTGTAAAACTGCAAATAGCACTCTAAAAACACAAAATATGATGTATTTGGTGCTAGATTCTGCCATATAATGCACTTTTGAAGCAAAATCTTGCTTCTATGCAGATTTACGGAGTCAAAAATTACTCAACGAGACTCAGAAAAAACGCTGATAATCCGCTGGAAACGCAAACTTTTGTGCATTTGAGGACAAATTCATGCGTATTATGTTGTATTAGATAGATTTATGTGATTTGCGATACTTTGAAACTGCTCAGAATGTGGTAATTTTGACTTATTTCAAACTTCATATAACTGCAGATAGCGCTCTGAAAACACGAAATATAATGCTTTTGTCGATAGATTTATACATAATATGAGGTCCTGAATAGGAATATGAAGTTTTTGATTGTGAAAATCTGCGCGGAAAAGCGTGATTTCGACTTATTCGAAAGTTTGTAAAACTGCAGATAGCACTCTGAAAACACGTGATATGATGTATATGGTGCCAGATTCTGCCATATAACGCACTTTTAAAGCAGAATCTTGCTTCTGAGCAGATTTACAGAGTCAAAAATTTCTCAACGAGACTCAGAAAAAACGCTGATAACTCGCTGGAAACGCAAAATTTTGAGCATTTGAGGACGGATTCATGCGTATTATGTTGTATTGGATAGATTTATGTGATCTGCGATACTTTGACACTGCTCAGAATGTGGTAATTTTGACTTATTACAAACTTCATATAACTGCAGATAGCTCTCTGAAAACACAAAATATGATGTTTTTGTCGATAGATTCATACATATTATGAGGTTGTGAATAGGAATATGAACTTTTTGATTGTGAAAATCTGCGAGGAAAAGCGTGATTTCGACTTATTCCAGAGTTTGTGAAACTGCAAATTGCACTCTAAAAACACAAAATATGATGGGTTTGGTGCTAGATTCTGCCATATAACGCACTTTTGAAGCAAAATCTTGCTTTTGAGCAGATTTACAGAGTCAAAAATTTCTCTACGAGACTCAGAAAGAACGCTGATAACTCGCTGGAAACGCAGATTTTTGTGCATTTGAGGACAGATTTATGCGTATTATGTTGTATTGGATAGATTTATGTAATTTGCGATACTTTGAAACTGCTTAGAATGTGGTAATTTTGACTTATTTCGAAATCCATATAACTGCGAATAGCGCTCGGAAAACACGAAATATGATGTTTTTTGTCGATAGATTCATACATATCATGAGGTCCTGAATAGGAATATGAACTTTTTGATTGTGAAAATCTGCGCTGAAAAGCGTGATTTCGACTTATCCCAAAGTTTGTAAAACTGCAATTAGCTGTCTAAAAACACGGAATATGATGTATTTGGTGCTAGATTCTGCCATATAACGCATTTTTGGAGCAAAATCTTGCTTCTGAGCAGATTTAAGGATCAGAAATTTCTCAACGAGACTTAGAAAAAATGCTGATAACTCGCTGGAAACACAAAATTTTGTGCATTCAAGGACGGATTCATGCGTATTATGTTGTATTGGATAGATTCATGTGATTTGCGATACTTTGAAACTGCTCAGAATGTGGTAATTTTGACTTATTTCAAACTTCATATAACTGCAGATAGCGCTCTGAAAACACGGAATATGATGTTTTTGTCGATAGATTCATACATATCATGAGGTTCAGAATAGGAATATGGACTTTTTGATCGTGAAAATCTGCGCGGAAAAGCGTGACTTCGACTTATTCCAAAGTTTGTAAAACTGCAATAGCACTCTAAAAACACGAAATATGATGAATTTGGTGCTGGATTCTGCCATATAACGCCCTTTTGAAGCAAAATCTTGCTTCTGAGCAGATTTAAGAGTCAAAAATTACTCAACAAGACTCAGAAAAAACGCTGATAACTCGCTGGAAACGCTAATTTTTGTGCATTTGAGGACGGATCCATGCGTATTTTGTTGTATTGGATAAATTAATGTTATTTGCGATACTTTGAAACTGCTCAGAATGTGGTAATTTTGACTTATTTCAAACTTCATATAACTGCAGATGGCGCTCTGAAACCACGAAAATATAATGTTTTTCTCGATAGACTCATACATATTATGAGGTCCTGAATAGGAATATAAACTTTTTGATTGTGAAAATCTGCGCGGAAAAGCGTGATTTGAACCTATTCCAAAGTTTGTAAAACTGCAAATAGCACTCTAAAAACACAAAATATGATGTATTTGGTGCTAGATTCTGCCATATAATGCACTTTTGAAGCAAAATCTTGCTTCTATGCAGATTTACGGAGTCAAAAATTACTCAACGAGACTCAGAAAAAACGCTGATAATCCGCTGGAAACGCAAACTCTTGTGCATTTGAGTACAAATTCATGCGTATTATGTTGTATTAGATAGATTTATGTGATTTGCGATACTTTGAAACTGCTCAGAATGTGGTAATTTTGACTTATTTCAAACTTCATATAACTGCAGATAGCGCTCTGAAAAACACGAAATATAATGCTTTTGTCGATAGATTTATACATTATATGAGTCCTGGAAAGGAATATGAAGTTTTTGATTGTGAAAATCTGCGCGGAAAAGCGTGATTTCGACTCATTCGAAAGTTTGTAAAACTGCAGATAGCACTCTGAAAACACAAAATATGATGTTTTTGTCGATAGATTCATACATATTATGAGGTTGTGAATAGGAATATGAACTTTTTGATAGTGAAAATCTGCGAGGAAAAGCGTGATTTCGACTTATTCCAGAGTTTGTAAAACTGCAAATTGCACTCTAAAAACACAAAATATGATGGGTTTGGTGCTAGATTCTGCCATATAACGCACTTTTGAAGCAAAATCTTGCTTTTGAGCAGATTTACAGAGTCAAAAATTTCTCTACGAGACTCAGAAAAGAACGCTGATAACTCGCTGGAAACGCAGAATTTTGTGCATTTGAGGACAGATTTATGCGTATTATGTTGTATTGGATAGATTTATGTAATTTGCGATACTTTGAAACTGCTTAGAATGTGGTAATTTTGACTTATTTCAAAATCCATATAACTGCGGATAGCGCTCGGAAAACACGAAATATGATGTTTTTGTCGATAGATTCATACATATCATGAGGTCCTGAATAGGAATATGAACTTTTTGATTGTGAAAATCTGCGCGGAAAAGCGTGATTTCGACTTAATCCAGAGTTTGTAAAACTGCAAATAGCACTCTAAGAACACAAAATATGATGTATTTGGTGCTAGATTCTGCCATATAACGCACTTTTGAAGCAAAATCTTGCTTCTATGCAGATTTACAGAGTCAAAAATTTCTCAACGAGACTCAGAACAAACGATAATTACTCGCTGGAAACGCAGAATTCTGTGTATTTGAGGACGGATTCATGCGTATCATGTTGTATTGGATAGATTTATGTGATTTGCGATACTTTGAAACTGCCCAGAATGTGGTAATTTTGACTTATTTCAAACTTCATATAACTGCAGATAGCGCTCTGAAAACACGAAATATGATGATTCTGTCGATAGATTCATACATATTATAAGGTCTTGAATAGGATTATGAACTTTTTGATTGTGAAAATCTGCGCGGAAAAGCGTGATTTCGACTTTTTCCAAAGTTTGTAAAACTGCAAATAGCACTCTAAAAACACAAAATATCATGTATTTGGTGCTAGATTCTGCCATATGACGCACTTTTGAAGCAAAATCTTACTTCTGAGCAAATTTACAGAGTCAAATGTTCTCAACGAGATCCAGAAAAAACGCTGATAACTCGCTGGAAACTTAGAATTTCGTGCATTTGAGGACGTATCCATGCTTATTTTGTTGTATTGGATAGATTTATGTGATTTGCGATACTTTGAAACTGCTCAGAATGTGGTAATTTTGATTTATTTCAAACTTCATATAACTGCAGATAGCGCTTTGAAAACAAGGAATATGATGTTTTTGTCGATGATTCATACATATTTTGAGGTTCTGAATAGGAATATGAACTTTTTGATTGTGAAAATCTGCGCGGAAAAGCGTGATTTCGACTTATCCCAAAGTTTGTAAAACTGCAAATAGCACTCTAAAAACACGAAATATGATGTATATGGTGCTAGATTCTGAAATATAACGCACTTTTGAAGCAAAATCTTCCTTCTGAGCAGATTTACAGAGTCAAAAATTCCTCTACAAGACTCAGAAAGAACGCTGATAACTCGCTGGGAACGCAAAATTTTGTGCATTTGAGGACGGATCCATGCGTATTATGTTGTATTCGATAGATTTATGTGATTTGCGATACTTTGGAACTGCTCAGAATGTGGTATCTTTGATTTATTTCAAATTTCATATAACTGCAGATTGCGCTTTGGAAACACGAAATATGATGTTTTTGTCGATAGGTTCATACATATTATGAGGGCCTGAATAGGAATATAAACTTTTTGATTGTAGAAATCTGCGCGGAAAAGCGTGATTTCGACTTATTTCAAAGTTTGTAGAACTGCAAATAGCACTCTGAAAACACGAAAAATGATGTATTTGGTGCTTGATTCTGCCATATAACGCACTTTTGAAGCAAAATCTTGCTTCTGAGCAGATTTACAGAGTCAAAAATTTCTGAAAAGACTCAGAAAAAACGCTCACAACTTGCTGGAAACGCAAAGTTTTGTGCATTTGAGGACGGATTAATGCGTATTATGTTGTATTAGATAGATTTATGTGATTTGCGATACTTTGAAACTGCTCAGAATGTGGTAATTTTGACTTATTTCAAACTTCATATAACTGCAGATAGCGCTCTGAAAACACAAAATATGATGTTTTTGTCGATAGATTTATACATATTATAAGGTCCTGAATAAAAATATGAACTTTTTGTTTGTGGGAATTTGCGCGGAATGCGTGATTTCGACTTTTTTCAAAGTTGTAGAACTGCAAATAGCACTCTAAAACACAAAATATGATGTATTTGGTGCTAGATTCTGCCATATAACGCACTTTTGAAGCAAAATCTTGCTTCTGAGCAGATTTCCAAAGTCAAAAATATCTGAACGAGACTCAGAAATAACGCTGATAACTCGCTGGAAACGCAAAATTTAGTGCATTTGAGGACGAATTCATGTGTATTATGTTGTATTGGATAGATTTATGTGATTTGGGATACTTTGAAACTGCTCAGAATGTGGTAATTTTCCCTTATTTCAAACTTCATAAAACTGCAGATAGCGCTCTGAAAACACGAAATAAGATGTTTTTATTGATAGATTCATACATATTATTAGGTCCAGGATAGGAATATGAACTTTTTGATTGTAAAAATCTGCGCTGTAAAGCGTGATTTCGACTTATTCCAAAGTTTGTAAAACTGCAAATAGCACTCTAAGAACACAAAATATGTTGTATTTAGTGCTGGATTCTGCCATATAACGCACTTTCAAAGCAAAATCTTCCTTCTGAGCAGATATACAGAGTCAAAAATTTCTCAACAAGACTCAGATAAAACGCTGATAACTCGCTGGAAACGCAAAATTTTGAGCATTTGAGGACAGATTCATGCGTATTATGTTTTATTGGATAGATTTATGTGATTTGCGATACTTTGAAACTGCTTAGAATGTGGTAATTTGACTGATCTCAAACTCCATATAACTGCAGATAGCGCTCTGAAAACACGAAATATGACGTTTTTGTCGATAGATTCATACATACCATGAGGTCCTGAATAGGAATTTGAACTTTTTGATTGTGAAAATCTGCGCAGAAAAGCGTGATTTCGACCTAATCCAAAGTTTGTAAAACTGCAAATAGCACTCTGAAAACACGAAATATGATGTATATGGTGCTAGATTCTGCCATATAACGCACTTTTGGAGCAAAATCTTACTTCTGAGCAGATTTACAGAGTCAAACACTTCTCAACGAGACTCAGAAAAAACGCTGATAACTCGATGGAAACGCAAAATTTAGTGCATTTTTAGACGGTTTCATGCGTATTATGTTGTATTGGATAGATTTATGTGATTTGCGATACTTTGAAACTGCTCAGAATGTGGTAATTTTGACCTATTTCAAACTTCATATAACTGCAGATAGCGCACTGAAAACACGAAATACGATGTTTTTGTCGATAGATTCATACATATTATGAGGTCCTGAATAGGAATATGTACTTTTTGATTGTAAAATGAACGCAAAATTAGTGCATTTGAGAACGGATGCATGCGTATTATGTTGTATTGGATAGATTTATGTGATTTGCGATATTTTGAATCTGCTCAGAATGTGGTAATCTTGACTTATTTCAAACTTCATATAACTGCAGATAGCGCTCTGAATACACGAGATATGATGTTTTTGTTGATCAATTTTATACATATTATGAAGTCCTGAATAGGAATATGAATTTTAGATTCTAAAAGTCTGCGCGAAAAAGCGTTATTCCGACTTATTCCAAAGTTTGTAAAACTGCAAATAGCACTCTGAAACACGAAATATGAAGTATTTGGTGCTAGATTCTGCCATATAACCCACTTTTGAAGCAAAATCTTGCTTCTGAGCAGATTTACAGAGTCAAAAATTTCTTAACGAGTTTCAGAAAAAACGCTGATAACTCGCTGGAATCGCAAAATTTTGTGCATTTGAGGATGAATTCATGCGTATTATGTTGTGTTGGATAGATTTATGTGATTTGCGATACTTGAAATCGCTGAGAATGTGGTAATTTTGACTCATTTCAAACTTCATAAAACTGCAGATAGCGCTCTGAAAACACGAAATATGATGTTTTTGTCGATCAATTCATACATATTATGAGGTCCTGATAGGACTATGAACTTCTTGATTGTGGAAATCTGCGCGGGAGAGCGTGATTTCGACTAATTCCAAAGTTTGTAAAACTGCAAATAGCACTCTAAAAACACGAAATATGATGTATTTGGTGCTAGATTCTGCCATATAACGCACTTCTGAAGCAAAGTCTTGCATCTGAGCAGATTTACAGAATCAAAATTTCTCAACGAGTCTCAGAGAAAACGCTGATAACTCGCTATGAACGCAAAATTCAGTGCATTTGAGGACGGATTCATGCGTATCATGTTGTATTGGATAGATTTATGTGATTTGCGATACTTTGAAACTGCTCAGAATGTGGTAATTTTGACTTATTTCAAACCTCATATAACTGCAGATAGCGCTCTGAAAACACGAAATATGATGTTTCTGTCGATTGATTTATACATATTTTGAGGTCCTGAATAGTAATATGAACTTTTTGATTGTGCAAATCTGCGCGGAAAAGCGCGATTCCGACTCATATTCAAAGTTTGTAAAACTGCAAATAGCACTCTGAAAACACGGAATATGATGTATTTGGTGATAGATTCTGCCATATAACGCACTTTTGAAGCCAAATCTTACTTCTGAGCAGATTAACAGAGTCAAAAATTTCTCAACGAGACACAGAAAAAACGCTGATAACTCGCTGGAAACGCAAAATTTAGTGCATTTGAGGATGGATTCATGCGTATTATGTTATATTGGATAGGTTTATGTGATTTGCGATACTTTGAAACTGTTCAGAATGTGGTAATTTCGACTTATTTCAAACTTCATATTACTGCAGATAGCGCTCTGAAAACACGAAATATGATGTTTTTGTTGATTGATTCATACATATTATGAAGTCCTGAATAGGAATATGAACTTTTTAATTGTAAAAGTCTGCGTGGAAAAGCGGTATTTCGACTTATTCCAAAGTTTGTAAAACTGCAAAAAGCACTCTAAAAACACGAAATATGATGTATTTGGTGCTGGATTCTGCCATATAACGCACTTTTAAAGCAGAATCTTGCTTCTGAGCAGATTTACAGAGTCAAAAATTTCTCAACGAGTCTCAGAAAAAACGCTGATAACTCGCTGGAAACGCAAAATTTTGTGCATTTGAGGACGGATTCATGCGTATTATGTTGTATTGGATAGATTTATGTGATTTGCGATACTTTGAAACTGCTCAGAATGTGGTAATTCTGACCTATTTCAAACTTCATATAACTGCAGATAGATTCTGCCATATAACGCACTTTTGAAGCAAAATCTTGCTTCTATGCAGATTAACAGGGTCAAAAATTTCTCAACGAGACTTAGAACAAACGATGATAACTCGCTGGAAACGCAAAATTCTGTGCATTTGAGGACGGATTCATGCGTATTATGTTGTATTGGATAGATTTATGTGATTTGCGATACTTTGAAACTGCTCAGAATGTGGTAATTTTGACTTATTTCAAACTTCATATTACTGCAGATAGCGCTCTGGAAACACGAAATATGATGTTTCTTTCGATAGATTCATACATATTATAGGTCTTGAATAGGATTATGAACTTTTGATTGTGAAAATCTGCGCGGAAAAGCGTGATTTCGACTTTTTCCAAAGTTTGTAAAACTGCAAATAGCACTCTAAAAACACGAAATATCATGTATTTGGTGCTAGATTCTGCCATATGACGCGCTTTTGAAGCAAAATCTTGCTTCTGAGCAAATTTACAGAGTCAAAAATTTCTCAACGAGTCTCAGAACAAACGCTGATAACTCGCTGGAAACGCAAAATTTTGTGCATTTGAGGACGGATTCATGCGTATTATGTTGTATTGGATAGATTTATGTGATTTGCGATACTTTGAAACTGCTCAGAATGTGGTAATTTTGACTTATTTCAAACTTCATATTACTGCAGATAGCGCTCTGAAAACACGAAATATGATGTTTTTGTTGATTGATTCATACATATTATGAAGTCCTGAATAGGAATATGAACTTTTTAATTGTAAAAGTCAGCGCGGAAAAGCGTTATTTCGACTTATTCCAAAGTTTGTAAAACTGCAAAAAGCACTCTAAAAACACGAAATATGATGTATTTGGTGCTGGATTCTGCCATATAACGCACTTTTGGAGCAGAATCTTGCTTCTGAGCAGATTTACAGAGTCAAAAATTTCTCAACGAGTCTCAGAAAAAACGCTGATAACTCGCTGGAAACGCAAAATTTTGTGCATTTGAGGACGGATTCATGCGTATTTTGTTGTATTGGATAGATTTATGTGATTTGCGATACTTTGAAACTGCTCAGAATGTGGTAATTCTGACCTATTTCAAACTTCATATAACTGCAGATAGATTCTGCCATATAACGCACTTTTGAAGCAAAATCTTGCTTCTATGCAGATTAACAGAGTCAAAAATTTCTCAACGAGACTTAGAACAAACGATGATAACTCGCTGGAAACGCAAATTCTGTGCATTTGAGGACGGATTTATGCGTATTATGTTGTATTGGATAGATTTATGTGATTTGCGATACTTTGAAACTGCTCAGAATGTGGTAATTTTTGACTTATTTCAAACTTCATATTACTGCAGATAGCGCTCTGAAAACACGAAATACGATGTTTCTTTCGATAGATTCATACATATTATGAGGTCTTGAATAGGATTATGAACTTTTTGATTGTGGAAATCTGCGCGGAAAAGCGTGATTTCGACTTTTTCCAAAGTTTGTAAAACTGCAAATAGCACTCTAAAAACACGAAATATCATGTATTTGGTGCTAGATTCTGCCATATGACGCACTTTTGAAGCAAAATCTTGCTTCTGAGCAAATTTACAGAGTAAAAATTTCTCAACAAGATTCAGAAAAAACGCTGATAACTCGCTGGAAACGCAAAATTTTGTGAATTTGAGGACGTATCCATGCTTATTCTGTTGTATTGGATAGATTTATGTGATTTGCGATACTTTGAAGCTGCTCAGAATGTGGTAATTTTGATTTATTTCAAACTTCATATAACTGCAGATAGCGCTTTGAAAACAAGGAATATGATGTTTTTGTCGATGATTCATTCATATTTTGAGGTTCTGAATAGGAATATGAACTTTTTGATTGTGAAAATCTGCGCGGAAAAGCGTGATTTCGACTTATTCCAAAAATTGTTAAAACTGCAAATAGCACTCTAAAAACACGAGATATGATGTATATGGTGCTTATTCTGCCATATAACGCACTTTTGAAGTAAAATCTTGATTCTGAGCAGATTTATAGAGTCAAAAATTCCTCTACAAGACCCAGAAAAAACGCTGATAACTCGCTGGAAACGCAAAATTTTGTGCATTTGAGGACGGATTCATGCGTATTTTGTTGTATTGGATAGATTTATGTGATTTGCGATACTTTGAAACTGCTCAGAATGTGGTAATTCTGACCTATTTCAAACTTCATATAACTGCAGATAGATTCTGCCATATAACGCACTTTTGAAGCAAAATCTTGCTTCTATGCAGATTAACAGAGTCAAAAATTTCTCAACGAGACTTAGAACAAACGATGATAACTCGCTGGAAACGCAAGATTCTGTGCATTTGAGGACGGATTCATGCGTATTATGTTGTATTGGATAGATTTATGTGATTTGCGATACTTTGAAACTGCTCAGAATGTGGTAATTTTGACTTATTTCAAACTTCATATTACTGCAGATAGCGCTCTGAAAACACGAAATATGATGTTTCTTTCGATAGATTCATACATATTATGAGGTCTTGAATAGGATTATGAACTTTTTGATTGTGAAAATCTGCGCGGAAAAGCGTGATTTCGACTTTTTCCAAAGTTTGTAAAACTGCAAATAGCACTCTAAAAACACGAAATATCATGTATTTGGTGCTAGATTCTGCCATATGACGCGCTTTTGAAGCAAAATCTTGCTTCTGAGCAAATTTACAGAGTCAAAAATTTCTCAACAAGATTCAGAAAAAACGCTGATAACTCGCTGGAAACGCAAAATTTTGTGAATTTGAGGACGTATCCATGCTTATTCTGTTGTATTGGATAGATTTATGTGATTTGCGATACTTTGAAGCTGCTCAGAATGTGGTAATTTTGATTTATTTCAAACTTCATATAACTGCAGATAGCGCTTTGAAAACAAGGAATATGATGTTTTTGTCGATGATTCATACATATTTTGAGGTTCTGAATAGGAATATGAACTTTTTGATTGTGAAAATCTGCGCGGAAAAGCGTGATTTCGACTTATTCCAAAAATTGTAAAACTGCAAATAGCACTCTAAAAACACGAGATATGATGTATATGGTGCTTATTCTGCCATATAACGCACTTTTGAAGTAAAATCTTGATTCTGAGCAGATTTATAGAGTCAAAAATTCCTCTACAAGACCCAGGAAAGACGCTGATAACTCGCTGGAAACGCAAAATTTTGTGCATTTGAGGACGGATCCATGCGTATTATGTTGTATTGGATAGATTTATGTGATTTGCGATACTTTGAAACTGCTCAGAATGTGGTAATTTTGACTAATTTCAAACTTCATATAACTGCAGATAGCGCTCTGAAAATATAAAATATGATGTTTTTGTCGATAGATTCATACATATTATGAGGTCCTGAATAGGAATATGAACTTTTTGATTGTGAAAATCTGCGCGGAAAAGCGTGATTTCGACTTATTCCAGACTTTGTGAAACTGCAAATAGCAGTCTAAAAACATGAGATATGATGTATTTGGTGGTAGATTCTGCCATATAACGCACTTTTGAAGAATAATCTTGCTTCTGAGCAGATTTACAGAGTCAAAAATTTCTTAACGAGACTCAGAACAAACGATGATAACTCGCTGGAAACGCAAAATTCTGTGCATTTGAGGACGGATTCATGCGTATTATGTTGTATTGGATAGATTTATGTGATTTGCGATACTTTGAAACTGCTCAGAATGTGGTAATTTTGACTTATTTCAAACTTCATATAACTGCAGATAGCGCTCTGAAAACACAAAATATGATGTTTTTGTCGATAGATTAATACATATTATGAGATCCTGAATAGGAATATGAACTTTTTGATTGTGAAAATCTGCGCGGAAAAGCGTGATTTCGACTTATTCCAAAGTTTGTTAAAACTGCAAATAGCACTCTAAGAACACAAAATATGATGTATTTGGTGCTAGATTCTGCCATATAACGCAGTTTTAAAGCAAAATCTTGATTCTGAGCAGATTTACAGAGTCAGAAATTTCTCAACAAAACTCAGAAAAAACGCTGATAACTCGCTGGAAACGCAAAATTTGGAGCATTTGAGGACGGATTCATGCGTATTATGTTGTATTGGATAGATTTATGTGATTTGCGATACTTTGTTACTGCTCAGAATGTGGTAATTTTGACTTATTTCAAACTTCATATAACTGCAGATAGCTCTCTGAAAACACAAAATATGATGTTTTTGTCGATAGATTCATACATATTTTTGAGGTTCTGAATAGGAATATGAACTTTTTGATTGTGAAAATCTGCGCGGAAAAGCGTGATTTCGACTTATTCCAAAGTTTGTGAAACTGCAAATTGCACTCTAAAAACACATAATATGATGGATTTGGTGCTAGATTCTGCCATATAACGCACTTTTGAAGCAAAATCTTGCTTTTGAGCAGATTTACAGAGTCAAAAATTTCTCAACAAGACCCAGAAAAAACGCTGACAACTTGCTGGAAACGCAAAATTTTGTGCATTTGAGGACGGATTAATGCGTATTATGTTGTTTTGGATAGATTTATTTGATTTGCGATACTCAGAAACTGCTCAGAATGTGGTAATTTTGACTTATTTCAAACTTCATATAACTGCAGATAGCGCTTTGAAAACACGAAATATGATGTTTTTGTCGATAGATTCATACATATTATGAGGTCCTGAATAGGAATATGAACTTTTTGATTGTGGAAATCTGCGCGGGAAAGCGTGATTTCGACTTATTCCAAAGTTTGTAAAACTGCAAATAGCACTCTAAAAACACGAAATATGATGTATTTGGTGCTCGATTCTGCCACATAACGCACTTTTGAAGCAAAATCTTCCTTCTGAGCAGATTTACAGAGTCAAAAATTTCTCAACAAGACTCAGAAAAAACGCTGACAACTTGCTGGAAACGCAAAATTTTGTGCATTTGAAGACGGAATAATGCGTATTATGTTGTATTGGATAGATTTATGTGATTTGCGATACTTTGAAACTGCTCAGAATGTGGTAATTTTGACTTATTTCAAATTTCATATAACTGCAGATAGCGCTCTGAAAACACGAAATATGATGTTTTTGTCGATAGATTCATACATATTATGAGGTCCTAAATAGGAATATGAACTTCTTGATTGTGAAAATCTGCGCGGGAAAGCGTGACTTTGACTCATTCCAAAGTTTGTAAAACTGCAAAAAGCACTTTAAAAACACAAAATATGATGTATTTGGTGCTAGATTCTGCCACATAACGCACTTTTGAAGCAAAATTTTGCTTCTGAGCAGATTTACAGAGTCAAAAATTTCTCAACGAGACTCAGAAAAAACGCTAATAACTTGCTGGAAACGCAAAACTTTGTGCATTTGAGGAAGAATTCATGCGTATTATGTTGTATTGGATAGATTTATGTGATTTGCGATACTTTGAAACTGCTCAGAATGTGGTATCTTCGATTTATTTCTAACTTCATATAACTGCAGATAGCGCTTTAGAAACATGAAATATTATGTTTTTGTCGATAGATTCATACATATTATGAGGTCCTGAATAGGAATGTGAACTTCTTGATTGTGAAAATCTGCGCGGAAAAGCGTGATTTCGACTTATTTCAAAGTTTGTAGAACTGCAAATTAGCACTCTAAAAACACGAAATATGATGTATTTGGTGCTCGAATCTGCCATATAACACATTTCTGAAGCAAAATCTTGCTTCTGAGCAGATTTACAGAGTCAAAAATTTCTGAACAAGACTCAGAAAAAACGCTGACAACTTGCTGGAAACGCAAAATTTTGTGCATTAGAGGACGGATTAATGCGTATTATGTTGTATTGGATAGATTTATGTGATTTGCGATACTTTGTAACTGCTCAGAATGTGGTAATTTTGACTTATTTCAAACTTCATATAACTGCAGATAGCGCTCTGAAAACACGGAATATGATGTTTTTGTCGATAGATTTATACATATTATGAGGTCCCAAATAGGAATATGAACTTTTTAATTGTGGAAATCTGCGCGAAAAAGCGTAATTTTGACTTATTCCAAAGTTTGTAAAACTGCAAATAGCACTCTAAAAACACAAAATATGATGTATTTGGTGCTAGATTCTGCCATATAACGCACTTTTGAAGCAAAATCTTGCTTCTGAGCAGATTTACAGAGTCAAAAATCTCTCACCGAGACTCACAAAAAACGCTAATAACTCGCTGGAAACGCAGAATTTTGTGCATTTGAGGACGAATTCATGCGTATTATGTTGTATTGGATAGATTTATGTGATTTGCGATACTTTGAAACTGCTCAGAATGTGATGTCTTTGATTTATTTCAAACTTCATATAACTGCAGATAGCGCTTTGGAAACACGAAATATGATGTTTTTGTCGATGGATTCATACATATTATGAGGTCCTGAATAGGAATATGAACTTTTTGATTGTGAAAATCTGCGCGGAAAAGCGTGATTTCGACTTATTTCAAAGTTTGTAGAACTGCAAATAGCACTCTAAAAACACAAAATATGATGTATTTGGTGCTAGATTCTGCCATATAACGCACTTTTGAAGCAAAATCTTGATCCTGAGCAGATTTCCAAAGTCAAAAATTTCTGAACGAGACTCAGAAAAAACACTGATAAATCGCTGGGAACGCAAAATTTTGTGCATTCGAAAACAAATTCATGCGTATTATGTTGTATTAGATAGATTTATGTGATTTGCGATACTTTGGAACTGCTCAGGATGTGGTAATTTTGACTTATTTCAAACTTCATATAACTGCAGATAGCGCTCTGAGAACACGGAATATGATGATTTTGTCGATAGATTTATACATAATATGAGGTCCTGAATAGGAATATGAACTTTTTGATTGTGAAAATCTGCGCGGAGGAGCGTGATTTCGACTTATTCCAAAGTTTGTTAAACTGCAAATAGCACCCTGAAAACACGAAATATGATGTATTTGGTGCTAGATTCTGCCATATAACGCACTTTTGAAGCAGAATCTTACTTCTGAGCAGATTTATAGAGTCAAAAATTCCTCAACAAGACTCAGAAATAACGCTGATAACTCGCTGGGAACGCAGAATTTAGTGCATTTGAGGACGGATTCATAAGTATTATCTTGTATTGGATAGATTTATGTGATTTGGGATACTTTGAAACTGCTCAGAATGTGGTAATTTTCCCTTATTTCAAACTTCATAAAACTGCAGATAGCGCTCTGAAAACACAAAATATGATGTTTTTGTCGATAGATTAATACATATTATGAGATCCTGAATAGGAATATGAACTTTTTGATTGTGAAAATCTGCGCGGAAAAGCGTGATTTCGACTTATTCCAAAGTTTGTAAAACTGCAAATAGCACTCTAAGAACACAAAATATGATGTATTTGGTGCTAGATTCTGCCATATAACGCAGTTTTAAAGCAAAATCTTGATTCTGAGCAGATTTACAGAGTCAGAAATTTCTCAACAAAACTCAGAAAAAACGCTGATAACTCGCTGGAAACGCAAAATTTTGAGCATTTGAGGACGGATTCATGCGTATTATGTTGTATTGGATAGATTTATGTGATTTGCGATACTTTGTTACTGCTCAGAATGTGGTAATTTTGACTCATTTCAAACTTCATATAACTGCAGATAGCTCTCTGAAAACACAAAATATGATGTTTTTGTTGATAGATTCATACATATTTTTGAGGTTCTGAATAGGAATATGAACTTTTTGATTGTGAAAATCTGCGCGGAAAACCGTGATTTCGACTTATTCCAAAGTTTGTGAAACTGCAAATTGCACTCTAAAAACACATAATATGATGGATTTGGTGCTAGATTCTGCCATATAACGCACTTTTGAAGCAAAATCTTGCTTTTGAGCAGATTTACAGAGTCAAAAAATTTCTCAACAAGACCCAGAAAAAACGCTGACAACTTGCTGGAAACGCAAAATTTTTGCATTTGAGGACGGATTAAT
Organism: Dromius quadrimaculatus; assembly: GCA_963989225.1. NCBI lineage: Eukaryota > Metazoa > Arthropoda > Insecta > Coleoptera > Carabidae > Dromius > Dromius quadrimaculatus. The sequence continues at coordinate 71,525 of CAXDIG010000404.1, forward strand.
GCGTATTATGTTGTTTTGGATAGATTTATTTGATTTGCGATACTCAGAAACTGCTCAGAATGTGGTAATTTTGACTTATTTCAAACTTCATATAACTGCAGATAGCGCTTTGAAAACACGAAATATGATGTTTTTGTCGATAGATTCATACATATTATGAGGTCCTGAATAGGAATATGAACTTTTTGATTGTGGAAATCTGCGCGGGAAAGCGTGATTTCGACTTATTCCAAAGTTTGTAAAACTGCAAATAGCACTCTAAAAACACGAAATATGATGTATTTGGTGCTCGATTCTGCCACATAACGCACTTTTGAAGCAAAATCTTTCTTCTGAGCAGATTTACAGAGTCAAAAATTTCTCAACAAGACTCAGAAAAAACGCTGACAACTTGCTGGAAACGCAAAATTTTTGTGCATTTGAAGACGGAATAATGCGTATTATGTTGTATTGGATAGATTTATGTGATTTGCGATACTTTGAAACTGCTCAGAATGTGGTAATTTTGACTTATTTCAAATTTCATATAACTGCAGATAGCGCTCTGAAAACACGAAATATGATGTTTTTGTCGATAGATTCATACATATTATGAGGTCCTAAATAGGAATATGAACTTCTTGATTGTGAAAATCTGCGCGGGAAAGCGTGACTTTGACTCATTCCAAAGTTTGTAAAACTGCAAAAAGCACTTTAAAAACACAAAATATGATGTATTTGGTGCTAGATTCTGCCACATAACGCACTTTTGAAGCAAAATCTTGCTTCTGAGCAGATTTACAGAGTCAAAAATTTCTCAACGAGACTCAGAAAAAACGCTAATAACTTGCTGGAAACGCAAAACTTTGTGCATTTGAGGAAGAATTCATGCGTATTATGTTGTATTGGATAGATTTATGTGATTTGCGATACTTTGAAACTGCTCAGAATGTGGTATCTTCGATTTATTTCTAACTTCATATAACTGCAGATAGCGCTTTAGAAACATGAAATATTATGTTTTTGTCGATAGATTCATACATATTATGAGGTCCTGAATAGGAATGTGAACTTCTTGATTGTAAAAATCTGCGCGGAAAAGCGTGATTTCAACTTATTTCAAAGTTTGTAGAACTGCAAAGAGCACCCTGAAAACACGAAATATGATGTATTTGGTGCTCGAATCTGCCATATAACACATTTCTGAAGCAAAATCTTGCTTCTGAGCAGATTTACAGAGTCAAAAATTTCTGAACAAGACTCAGAAAAAACGCTGACAACTTGCTGGAAACGCAAAATTTTGTGCATTTGAGGACGGATTTATGCGTATTATGTTGTATTGGATAGATTTATGTGATTTGCGATACTTTGTAACTGCTCAGAATGTGGTAATTTTGAACTTATTTCAAACTTCATATAACTGCAGATAGCGCTCTGAAAACACGGAATATGATGTTTTTGTCGATAGATTTATACATATTATGAGGTCCCAAATAGGAATATGAACTTTTTGATTGTGGAAATCTGCGCGAAAAAGCGTAATTTTGACTTATTCCAAAGTTTGTAAAACTGCAAATAGCACTCTAAAAACACAAAATATGATGTATTTGGTGCTAGATTCTGCCATATAACGCACTTTTGAAGCAAAATCTTGCTTCTGAGCAGATTTACAGAGTCAAAAATCTCTCACCGAGACTCACAAAAAACGCTAATAACTCGCTGGAAACGCAGAATTTTGTGCATTTGAGGACGAATTCATGCGTATTATGTTGTATTGGATAGATTTATGTGATTTGCGATACTTTGAAACTGCTCAGAATGTGATGTCTTTGATTTATTTCAAACTTCATATAACTGCAGATAGCGCTTTGGAAACACGAAATATGATGTTTTTGTCGATGGATTCATACATATTATGAGGTCCTGAATAGGAATATGAACTTTTTGATTGTGAAAATCTGCGCGGAAAAGCGTGATTTCGACTTATTTCAAAGTTTGTAGAACTGCAAATAGCACTCTAAAAACACAAAATATGATGTATTTGGTGCTAGATTCTGCCATATAACGCACTTTTGAAGCAAAATCTTGATCCTGAGCAGATTTCCAAAGTCAAAAAATTTCTGAACGAGACTCAGAAAAAACACTGATAACTCGCTGGGAACGCAAAATTTTGTGCATTCGAGGACAAATTCATGCGTATTATGTTGTATTAGATAGATTTATGTGATTTGCGATACTTTGGAACTGCTCAGGATGTGGTAATTTTGACTTATTTCAAACTTCATATAACTGCAGATAGCGCTCTGAGAACACGGAATATGATGTTTTTGTCGATAGATTTATACATAATATGAGGTCCTGAATAGGAATATGAACTTTTTGATTGTGAAAATCTGCGCGGAGGAGCGTGATTTCGACTTATTCCAAAGTTTGTTAAACTGCAAATAGCACCCTGAAAACACGAAATATGATGTATTTGGTGCTAGATTCTGCCATATAACGCACTTTTGAAGCAGAATCTTACCTCTGAGCAGATTTATAGAGTCAAAAATTCCTCAACAAGACTCAGAAATAACGCTGATAACTCGCTGGAAACGCAGAATTTAGTGCATTTGAGGACGGATTCATAAGTATTATCTTGTATTGGATAGATTTATGTGATTTGGGATACTTTGAAACTGCTCAGAATGTGGTAATTTTCCCTTATTTCAAACTTCATAAAACTGCAGATAGCGCTCTAAAAACACGAAATAAGATGTTTTTGTTGATAGATTCATACATATTATGAGGTCCAGGATAGGAATATGAACTTTTTGATTGTGAAAATCTGCGCTGTAAAGCGTGATTTTGACTTATTTCAAAGTTTGTAGAACTGCAAATAGCACTCTAAAAACACAAAATATGATGTATTTGGTGCTAGATTCTGCCATATAACGCACTTTTAAAGCAAAATCTTGCTTCTGAGCAGATTTACAGAGTCAAAAATTTCTCAACAAGACTCAGATAAAACGCTGATAACTCGCTGCAAACGCAAAATTTTGAGCATTTGAGGACGGATTCATGCGTATTATGTTGTATTGGATAGATTTATGTGATTTGCGATACTTTGAAACTGCTTAGAATGTGGTAATTTTGACTTATTTCAAACTCCATATAACTGCAGATAGCGCTCTGAAAACACGAAATATGATGTTTTTGTCGATAGATTCATACATACCATGAGGTCCTGAATAGGAATTTGAACTTTTTGATTGTGAAAATCTGCGCGAAAAAGCGTGACTTCGACTTATTCCAAAATTTGTGAAACTGCAAATAGCACTCAAAGAATACAAAATATGATGTATTTAGTGCTAGATTCTGCCATATAAACGCACTTCTGAAGCAAAATCTTGCTTCTATGCAGATTGACAGAGTCAAATATTTCTCAACGAGACTCAGAACAAACGATGATAACTCGCTGGAAACGCAAAATTTTGTGCATTTGAGGACGTATTTATGCGTATTATGTTGTATTGGATAGATTTATGTGATTTGCGATACTTTGAAACTGCTCAGAATATGGTAATTTTGATTCATTTCAAACTTCATATGACTGCAGATAGCGCTTTGCAAACAAGGAATATGATGTTTTTGTCGATGATTCATACATATTTTGAGGTTCATAATAGGAATATGAACTTTTTGATTGTGAAAATCTGCGCAGAAAAGCGTGATTTCGACTTTTTCCAAAGATTGTAAGACTGCAAATAGCACTCTAAAAACACGAAATATGATGTATTAGGTGCTAGATTTTGCCATATAACGCACTTTTGAAGCAAAATCTTGCTTCTGAGCAGATTTACAGAGTCAAAAATTTCTCAACGAGACTCAGAAAAAACGCTAATAACTTGCTGGAAACGCAAAACTTTGTGCATTTGAGGAAGAATTCATGCGTATTATGTTGTATTGGATAGATTTATGTGATTTGCGATACTTTGAAACTGCTCAGAATGTGGTATCTTCGATTTATTTCTAACTTCATATAACTGCAGATAGCGCTTTAGAAACATGGAATATTATGTTTTTGTCGATAGATTCATACATATTATGAGGTCCTGAATAGGAATGTGAACTTCTTGATTGTGAAAATCTGCGCGGAAAAGCGTGATTTCGACTTATTTCAAAGTTTGTAGAACTGCAAATAGCACTCTAAAAACACGAAATATGATGTATTTGATGCTTGAATCTGCCCTATAAACGCATTTCTGAAGCAAAATCTTGCTTCTGAGCAGATTTACAGAGTCAAAAATTTCTGAACAAGACTCAGAAAAAACGCTGACAACTTGCTGGAAACGCAGAATTTTGTGCATTTGAGGACGGATTAATGCGTATTATGTTGTATTGGATAGATTTATGTGATTTGCGATACTTTGAAACTGCTCAGAATGTGATGTCTTTGATTTATTTCAAACTTCATATAACTGCAGATAGCGCTTTGGAAACACGAAATATGATGTTTTTGTCGATAGATTCATACATATTATGAGGTCCTGAATAGGAATATGAACTTTTTGATTGTGAAAATCTGCGCGGAAAATCGTGATTTCGACTTATTTCAAAGTTTGTAGAACTGCAAATAGCACTCTAAAAACACAAAATATGATGTATTCTGCCATATAACGCACTTTTGAAGCAAAATCTTGATCCTGAGCAGATTTCCAAAGTCAAAAATTTCTGAACGAGACTCAGAAAAAACACTGATAACTCGCTGGGAACGCAAAATTTTGTGCATTCGAGGACAAATTCATGCGTATTATGTTGTATTAGATAGATTTATGTGATTTGCGATACTTTGGAACTGCTCAGGATGTGGTAATTTTGACTTATTTCAAACTTCATATAACTGCAGATAGCGCTCTGAGAACACGGAATATGATGTTTTTGTCGATAGATTTATACATAATATGAGGTCCTGAATAGGAATATGAACTTTTTGATTGTGAAAATCTGCGCGGAGGAGCGTGATTTCGACTTATTCCAAAGTTTGTTAAACTGCAAATAGCACCCTGAAAACACGAAATATGATGTATTTAGTGCTAGATTCTGCCATATAACGCACTTTTGGAGCAGAATCTTACTTCTGAGCAGATTTATAGAGTCAAAAATTCCTCAACAAGACTCAGAAATAACGCTGATAACTCGCTGGAAACGCAGAATTTAGTGCATTTGAGGACGGATTCATAAGTATTATGTTGTATTGGATAGATTTATGTGATTTGGGATACTTTGAAACTGCTCAGAATGTGGTAATTTTCCCTTATTTCAAACTTCATAAAACTGCAGATAGCGCTCTGAAAACACGAAATAAGATGTTTTTGTTGATAGATTCATACATATTATGAGGTCCAGGATAGGAATATGAACTTTTTGATTGTGAAAATCTGCGCTGTAAAGCGTGATTTTGACTTATTTCAAAGTTTGTGAAACTGCAAATAGCACTCTAAGAACACAAAATATGTTGTATTTAGTGCTAGATTCTGCCATATAACGCACTTTTAAAGCAAAATCTTGCTTCTGAGCAGATTTACAGAGTCAAAAATTTCTCAACAAGACTCAGATAAAACGCTGATAACTCGCTGCAAACGCAAAATTTTGAGCATTTGAGGACGGATTCATGCGTATTATGTTGTATTGGATAGATTTATATGATTTGCGATACTTTGAAACTGCTTAGAATGTGGTAATTTTGACTTATTTCAAACTCCATATAACTGCAGATAGCGCTCTGAAAACACGAAATATGACGTTTTTTGTCGATAGATTCATACATACCATGAGGTCCTGAATAGGAATTTGAACTTTTTGATTGTGAAAATCTGCGCGGAAAAGCGTGACTTCGACTTATTCCAAAATTTGTAAAACTGCAAATAGCACTCAAAGAATACAAAATATGATGTATTTAGTGCTAGATTCTGCCATATAACGCACTTCTGAAGCAAAATCTTGCTTCTATGCAGATTGACAGAGTCAAATATTTCTCAACGAGACTCAGAACAAACGATGATAACTCGCTGGAAACGCAAAATTTTGTGCATTTGAGGACGTATTCATGCGTATTATGTTGTATTGGATAGATTTATGTGATTTGCGATACTTTGAAACTGCTCAGAATATGGTAATTTTGATTCATTTCAAACTTCATATGACTGCAGATAGCGCTTTGCAAACAAGGAATATGATGTTTTTGTCGATGATTCATACATATTTTGAGGTTCATAATAGGAATATGAACTTTTTGATTGTGAAAATCTGCGCAGAAAAGCGTGATTTCGACTTTTTCCAAAGATTGTAAGACTGCAAATAGCACTCTAAAAACACGAAATATGATGTATATGGTGCTAGATTCTGCCATATAACGCACTTATGAAGCAAAATCTTACTTCTGAGCAGATTTACAGAGTCAAAAACTTCTCAACGAGACTCAGAAAAAACGATTATAACTCGATGGAAACGCAAAATTCAGTGCATTTTTAGACGGTTTCATGCGTATGATGTTGTATTGGATAGATTTATGTGATTTGCGATACTTTGAAACTGCTCAGAATGTGGTAATTTTGACCTATTTCAAACTTCATATAACTGCAGATAGCGCACTGAAAACACGAAATACGATGTTTTTGTCGATAGATTCATACATATTATGAGGTCCAGAATAGGAATATTAACTTTTTGATTGTGAAAATCTGCGCTGAACAACGTGATTTCGACTTATCCCAAAGTCTGTAAAACTGCAAATAGCACTCTTAAAACACGAAATATGATGTATTTTGTACAGGATTCTGCCATATAACGCACTTTTAAAGCAAAATGTTGCTTCTGAGCAGATTTACAGAGTCAAAAATTTCTCAACGAGGAGCAGAAAAAACGCTGATAACTCGCTGGAAACGCAAAATTCAGTGCATTTGAGGACGGATTCATGCGTATTATGTTGTATTGGATAGATTTATGTGATTTGCGATACTTTGAAACTGCTCAGAATGTGGTAATTTTGACCTATTTCAAACGTCATATAACTGCAGATAGCGCTTTGAAAACACGAAATATGATGTTTTTGTCGATAGATTCATACATATTATGAGGTCCAGAATAGGAATATCAACTCTTTGTGAAAATCTGCGTTGAAAAGCGTGATTTCGACTTATTCCAAAGTCTGTAAAACTGCAAATAGCACTCTAAAAAACACGAAATATGATGTATTTTGTGCTGGATTCTGCCATATAACGCACTTTTGAAGCAAAATCTCACTTCTGAGCAGATTTACAGAGTCAGAAATTTCTCAACGAGACTCAGAAAAAACGCTGATAACTCGCTGGAAGCGCAAAATTTTATGCATTTGAGGACGGATTCATACGTATTATGTTGTATTGGATAGATTCATTTGACTTGCGATACTTTGAAACTGCTCAGACTGTGGTAATTTTGACTTATCTCAAACTTCATATAACTGCAGATAGCGCTCTGAAAACACGAAATATGATGTTTTTGTCGATAGATTCATTCATATTATGAGGTCCTGGATAGGAATATGAATTTTTTTATTGTGAAAATCTGCGCGGAATAGCGTGATTCCGACTTATTTCAAAGTTTGTAAAACTGCAAATAGCACTCTGAAAACACAAAATATGATGTATTTTGTGCTAGATTCTGCCATATAACGCACTTTTGGAGCAAAATCTTGCTTCTGAGCAGATATACAGAGTCAAAAATTTCTCAACGAGACTCAGAAGAAACGCTGATAACTCGCTGGAAACGCAAAATTTTGTGCATTTGAGGACGGATCCATACGTATTATGTTGTATTGGATAGATTCATGAGACTTGCGATACTTTGAAACTGCTCAAAATGTGGTAATTTTGACTTATTTCAAACTTCATATAACTGCAGATAGCGCTCTGAAAACACGAAATATGATGTTTTTGTCGATTGATTCATACATATTATGAGATCCTGAATAGGAATATGAATTTTTTGATTGTGAAAATCTGCGCGGAGAAGCGTGATTTCGACTTATTTCAAAGTTTGTAGAACTGCAAATAGCACTCTAAAAACATGAAATATGATGTATTTGGTGTTAGATTCTGCAATATAACGCCCTTTTGAAGCAAAATCTTGCTTCTGAGCAGATTTACAGTGTCAAAAATTTTTCAACGAGACTTAGAAAATACGCTGATAATTCGCTGAAAACGCAAAATTTGATGCATTTGAGGACGGATTCATACGTATCATGTTGTATTGGATAGACTTATGTGACTTGCGATACTTATTAAACTGCTCAGAATGTGGTAATTTTGACCTATTTCAAACTTCATATAACTGCAGATAGCGCTCTGAAATCACGAAATATGATGTTTTCGTCGATAGATTCATACATATTATGAGGTCCTGAATGGGAATATGAACTTTTTGATCGTGAAAATCTGCGCGGAGAAGCGTGATTTCGACTTATTCCAAAGTTTGTAAAACTGCAAATAGCACTTTAAAAACACGGAATATGATGTATTTGGTGCTAGATTCTGCCATATAACTCACTCTTGAAGCCAAATCTTGCTTCTGAGCAGATTTACAGAGTTAGAAATTCCTCAACGAGACTCAGAAAAAACGCTGATAACTTCCTGGAAACGCAAAATTCAGTGCATTTGAGGACGGATTCATGCGTATTATGTTGTATTGGATGGATTTATGTGATTTGCGATACTTTGAAACTGCTCAGAATGTGGTAATTTTGACTTATTTCAAACTTCATATAACTGCAGATAGCGCTCTGCAAACACAAAATATGATGTTTTTGTCGATAGATTCATACATATTATGAGGTCCTGAATAGAAATATTAACTTTAAGATTGAGAGAATCTGCGCGGAGAAGCGTGATTTCGACTTACTCCAGAGTTTGTAAAACTGCAAATCGCACTCTAAAAACACGAAATATGATGTATTTGGTGCTAGATTCTGTCATATATCGCACTTTTGAAGCAAAATCTTGCGCCTGAGCAGATTCACAGAGTCAAAAATTTCTCAGCGAAACTCAGAAAAAACGCTGATAGCTCGCTGGTAACGCAAAATTTAGGGCATTTGAGAAAGGACTCATGCGTTTCATGTTGTATTGGATAGATTTATGTGATTAGCGATACTTTGAAACTGCTCAGAATGTGGTAATTTTGACTTATACAAACTTCATATAACTGCAGATAGCGCTCTGAAAACACAGAATATGATGTTTTTGTCGATAGATTCATACATATTATGAGGTCCTGAATGGGAATATGAACTTTTTGATTGTAAAAATCTGCGCGGAAAAGCGTGATTTCGACTTATTCCAAAGTTTGTAAAACTGCAAATAGCACTCTAAAAACACGAAATATGATGTATTTGGTGCAATATTCTGCCATATAACGCACTTTTGAAGCAAAATCTTGCTTCTGAGCAGATTTACAGAGTTAAAAATTCCTCAACGAGACTCAGAAAAAACGCTGATAACTCGCTGGAAACGCAAAATTTAGTGCATTTGAGGACGGATTCATGCGTATCATGTTGTATTGGATAGATTTATGTGATTTGTGATACTGTGAAACTGCTCAGAATGTGGTAATTTTGACTTATTTCAAACTTCATATAACTGCAGATAGCGCTCTGAAAACACGAAATATGATGTTTTTGTCGATAGATTCATACATATTATAAGGTTCTGAATAGGAATAAAGATTTTTTGATTGTGATAATCTGCGCGGAAAAGCGTGATTTCGACCTATTCCAAAGTTTGTAAAACTGCAAAAAGCACTCTAAAAACAGGAAATATGATGTATTTTGTGCTAGATTCTGCCATATAACGCACTTTTGAAGCAAAATCTTGCTTCTGAGCAGATTTACAGAATCAAAAATTTCTAAACGAGACCCGGAAAAAACGCTGATAACTCGCTGGAAACGCAAAATTCAGTGCATTTGAGGACGGATTCATGCCTTTTATGTTGTATTGGATAGATTTATGTGATTTGCGATACTTTGGAACTGCTCTGGATGTGGTAATTTTGACTTATTTCAATCTTCATATAACTGCAGATAGCGCTTTGAAAACACGAAATATGATGTTTTTGTCGATTTATTCATACATACGATGAGGTCCTGAATAGGAATATGAACTTTTTCATTGTGAAAATATGCACGGAAAAGCGTGATTTCGACTTATTCCAAAGCTTGTAAAACTGCAAATAGCACTCTAAAAACACGAAATATGATGTATTTGGTGCTAGATTCCGCGATATAACGCACTTTTGAAGCAAAATCTTGCTTCTGAGTAGATTTACAGAGTCAAAAATTTCTCGACGAGACTCAGAAAAAACGCTGATAACTCGCTGGAAATGCAAAATTTAGTGCATTTAAGGACGGATTCATGCCTTTCATGTTGTATTGGATAGATTTATGTAATTAATGATACTATAAAACTGCTCAGAATTTGGTAATTTTGATTTATTTCAAACTTCATATAACTGCAGAAAGCGCTCTCAAAATACAAAATATGATGTTTTTGTCGATAGATTCATACATATTATAAGGCCCTGAATAGGAATATGAACTTTTTGATTGTGAAAATCTGCGCGGAAAAGCGTGATTTCGACTTATTCCAGAGTATGTAAAACTGCAAATAGCACTCCAAAAACACGAAATATGATGTATTTGGTGCTACATTCTGCCATATAACGCACTTTTGAAGCAGAATCTTGCTTCTGAGCAGATTTACATAGTCAAAAATTTCTCAACGAGACTCAGAAAAAACGTTGATAACTCGCTGGAAACGCAAAATTTTGTGCATTTGAGGACGAATTCATGCGTATTATGTTGTATTCGATAGATTCATGTGATTTGTGATACTTTGAAACTGCTCAGAATGTGGTAATTTTGACTTATTTCAAACTTCATATAACTGCAGATAGCGCTCTGAAAACACGAAATATGATGTTTTTGTCGATTGATTCATACATATTATAAGGTTCTGAATAGGAATAAAGATTTTTTGATTGTGATGATCTGCGCGGAAGCGTGATTTCGACTTATTCCAAAGTTTGTAAAACTGCAAATAGCACTCTAAAAACAGGAAATATGATGTACTTTGTGCTATATTCTGCCATATAACGCACTTTTGAAGCAAAATCTTGCTTCTGAGCAGATTTACAGAATCAAAAATTTCTAAACGAGACCCGGAAAAAACGCTGATAACTCGCTGGAAACGCAAAATTCAGTGTATTTGAGGACGGATTCATGCCTTTCATGTTGTATTGGAAAGATTTATGTGATTTGCGATACTTTGAAACTGCTCTGGATGTGGTAATTTTGACTTATTTCAATCTTCATATAACTGCAGATAGCGCTCTGAAAACACGAAATATGATGTTTTTGTCGATTGATTCATACATACGATGAGGTCCTGAATAGGAATATGAGCTTTTTCATTGTGAGAATCTGCACGGAAAGGCGTGATTTCGACTTATTCCAAAGCTTGTAAAACTGCAAATAGCACTCTAAAAACACGAAATATGATGTATTTGGTGCTAGATTCCGCCATATAACGCACTTTTGAAGCAGAATCTTGCTTCCGAGCAGATTTACATAGTCAAAAATTTCTCAACGAGACTCAGAAAAAACGTTGAATACTCGCTGGAAACGCAAAATTTTGTGCTTTTGAGGACGAATCCATGCGTATTATGTTGTATTGGATAGATTTATGTGATTTGTGATACTGTGAAACTGCTCAGAATGTGGTAATTTTGACTTATTTCAAACTTCATATAACTGCAGATAGCGCTCTGAAAACACGAAATATGATGTTTTTGTCGATAGATTCATACATATTATAAGGTTCTGAATAGGAATAAAGATTTTTTGATTGTGATAATCTGCGCGGAAAAGCGTGATTTCGACTTATTCCAAAGTTTGTAAAACTGCAAAAAGCACTCTAAAAACAGGAAATATGATGTATTTTGTTCTAGATTCTGCCATATAACGCACTTTTAAAGCAAAATCTTGCTTCTGAGCAGATTTGCAGAATCAATAATTTCTCAACGAGACCCGGAAAAAACGCTGATAACTCGCTGGAAACGCAAAATTCAGTGCATTTGAGGACGGATTCATGCCTTCTATATTGTATTGGATGAATTTATGTGATTTGCGATACTTTGAAACTGCTCTGGATGTGGTAAATCTGACTTATTTCAATCTTCATATAACTGCAGATGGCGCTCTTAAAACACGAAATATGATGTTTTTGTCGATTGATTCATACATACGATGAGGTCCTGAATAGGAATATGAACTTTTTCTTTGTGAAAATCTGCACAGAAAAGCGTGATTTCGACTTATTCCAAAGCTTGTAAAACTGCAAATAGCACTCTAAAAACACGAAATATGATGTATTTGGTGCTGGATTCCGCCATATAATGCACTTTTGAAGCAAAATCTTGCTTCTGAGTAGATTTACAGAGTCAAAAATTTCTCAAAAACGCTGATAACTCGCTGGAAATGCAAAATTTAGTGCATTTGAGGACGGATTCATGCCTTGGATGTTGTATTGGATAGATTTATGTGATTAATGATACTATGGAACTGCTCAGAATTTGGTAATTTTGACTTATTTCAAACTTCATATAACTGCAAAAAGCGCTCTCAAAATACAAAATATGATGTTTTTGTCGATAGATTCATACATATTATAAGGCCTTGAATAGAAATATGAACTTTTTGATTGTGAAAATCCGCGCGGAAAAGCGTGATTTCGTCTTATTCCAGAGTATGTAAAACTGCAAATAGCACTCCAAAAACACGAAATATGATGTATTTGGTGCTACATTCTGCCATATAACGCACTTTTGAAGCAGAATCTTGCTTCTGAGCAGATTTACATAGTCAAAAATTTCTCAACGAGACTCAGAAAAAAAGCTGATAACTCGCTGGAAACGCAAAATTTAGTGCATTTGAGGACGGATTCATGCGTATTATGTTGTATTGGATAGATTCATGTGATTTGCGATGCTCTGAAACTGCTCAGAATGTGGTAATTTTGACTTATTTCAAACTGCATATAACTGCTTTTACAGTTAGGTTTCCACTTTGTGCGACTTGACAATAATCTTTGTAAATTGACAACTATGACCTCGCAACAAATGAACGATGACCCCAACGTACCGCTTGTCTACCTGGTGGAGCCATCGCGCGCAAGCCGTCTGAACTATTGTCTTATTTAAATCATTATTTACCTTACTTTTTTTCTCGTTGCTCACTCCTTATGTCAATGGTTATGCTAGTAATCTCTTCCTCACGACTACAGCTATTTTATCGCTCTATTTCTATGTTTATGAGTGAATAGTTATAGGGTTTGGCGAATATGGTTGGATATTTTAACAATAGAGCATTACTCGCTATCTCTCTTCTGCTCGTTCAATTGCTGATGAGGGTACCTCCTCCTTTGTTTCTTGTTCATTGATTACGCTTTTAATTAATGAATACTGGTATTTTGCTGTTCTCTCTCGCCCGGGTCATTGGTAAATGAGCCAGCTAACAGTGCGTTCGAAAATTTGTGTTTTGGCTATCGTGCTAAGTTGAAATTTCAAGTTAAGCTTGAGTTGGTTAGATTTATTGCCTCCATGTAAGAGGGATTTGAGGAATTTCGATTTTTGGAAGTATTTTCCACGGGGGTTAGTCCTGGATTTCATAGTCACTGCAGCTGGATCGTCTTACAACTTCGAGCCGCCTTCTACCTCAGGTAAATCGAGTATTATATAATCTGTTACTTCAACTGTGGCTCGTATATGATTCCCTACCCCTTGAATCGTCATATTCCATCGAATATGAACCTTGTTCTTATTCTTGTTCTGGCTCGACTTGCGTGCCAGTGGCGTAGGTATGTTAATTTTCTCAAATTTTAGGCTCGCTATTTACTACTTCCTGGTTGAGGAGTTAGTTAGGGGTCGTCAAACTTTAAAAAGACATCATCGATCCTTACTACTGGGATCCATTATTCCAATTTTGGTCAGCCCGTCCCGAATAAACTAATCGGACAATAATTTGCGGGAAGGAGCTGGACATCACCTCAACCAAACAGGATACATCAGATAAGCCATATTTATGTTATTGTATTTGGTTGTTTAATTAGCTCATTTTTTTGTTTTTCTCTTGAATATTATTTATTACTTTCGTGGCATATTTTGGTAAATCTGCTGATGGATAATTTCGTATGTACTCTGATAACTCAACTGATATATGTTACACTGTTTAAGGGATTACAATAAGTTAAACTAAATCTCAAATCCTGAATAGAGGATTCGAATTGTTAGCTCTTGCGAGTAACTGATTTGCATATGCCTCTATTAACAATTTAGGATTTCTTCTGCACTAGTAACGATTTTAAGACGCGTAACTAGCTATAGTCACCAGGGCTCGCGTCATACGTTATTAAAGTTGATTCGCGTCACGCCGGATCGATGGTCGACCACCGTCTCCCTCACGTGAATTAAGCGATTTCTATTATTACCTTAGGTCGTGGCTCTACGCGTAGTCCTAGTCCCTATAATTATTTGACGCTTCTGAAGTCGTTTTGATTAATGTCAGTCGTTTTAGCTGATTTATATGCAAGCCTCGCTCGAGTAGCGTACTATAATGTTGCTCATGCATTTAATGTGACATCACTATTCACTTAGTTGTTGTGTACAGTTCCTTGAATTTGAATATAATTTTATCCTGAAAGTAGACCAATTTGCTCTACTGCTTCGTTACCCAACTCCCGAGAGGTTTGTTAGTCAACCCTTTTGGTTGATTGTAGTTTTTGACTAACTGGCGCCCAAACATTTGATCGAGTTATTATTACTTCTTTTTTTTTATATTACTATTCTACCCACGCCCGTTCTTCACTGAGTGGGTCGGAAATCAACCGGTACTTGACGGGATTGTCCTCTAGGGACGTAGCAAGTTAATTTTGCGTCCAACGTGGGGTCCAAGCAAGTAGGGGGTCGCCACAATATATATATATATATATATATATATATATATATATATATATATATATATATATATATATATAAATCCTCCTATCAATTTGACGTCCTTACAAAGATGTTCATTTTGGCGTCTACTGAAAGGAACGCGTATACTTGAGATCTGATCGAAGTATATTACATAATTTCTCATGGGCTCTTCAGATTTCACACAGAAATTCCATTTCACGCAATATTCACAGAGTTCCCATTTCCTATACAATATGACTTCCTTTCATCATAACATCAATGTGGCGTCAATAATATACGTTACATATTGCGTTTATAGTGGCGTCCTATCTATATATATGCTTTCACTTCATGTTTGAAGTGGCGTCCCCCTTGTTGCCAGATTTAGTTTCCACAGTCCGATAAGCACGTCTCTTGCGTAAAATGTTCTATCGATGACACATGTGAAGCGATATATTCAAAGGTTTGCGTAGAATTACATTATTCAAGTTTTGAAATGGGTTGATACTCAAGACATCTTCATAGAGTAGTGATATGTCATTGATTGATAGAGAACTCATAGTTAATTGGAAGATTTTGCGAAAAAATATGGATTTTTGATCGATAATTGCTATTTTAGAGTTGTGAAGTAAAATGTATTTGCCATGTCCGTGAACTGTTGGTAGACTCCATTAATGAAAGTATGTGAAGGAAAATTTATCAGGAAGGACTTACAAATGTCATATAAATTGTGATAATAATTGCTCTATGGAAATGTGACAAAGTTTTGGACTAAACTTGCATTTTGCTCAAGATTTTTTTATAAATGTGTCATGAGGGTCAGTGTGAATATAAATCTTAATTCTGGGAGCTGGAAACCTCCCCTCATTAGGTCATCATATTGTAGAAAAAAGTACAGAGTATTTTTGCAATATCCTAAGAGCCGTAAGGCACACAAAAAAATCTCATAACTTCTTGGAAGAGTATTGAATTCTTCACAATCTTAATTCAGATACTTTTCACTGTGAAATTATCATGTCTACGTCCTCTCTCAATCAACACAAATGCCGGATCAAGACTCATTGAAGCTCATAGGTCATAATTCAATGAGATACATGAGCTGGTGACTCAAATGCTTGTGAAATCCTCAAAGTTAAGGTCTCCTTAAGCCAAGGTCCGTGAACCCGTGCCTATCAGGCTTTATGCATAATCTGGCTCTGGTAAGGAATACTTTCTACTCATCTTATCAAATACCCTATACTACTTGGTACATGTCTTAGAGTTCTTCCCTTGGATTCAGCTCTAGCGGATGAAATATTTGTCTACAATTATTATCATATTACCGACTTTCCTCTCAACACTCAAAATATTTAAACTAGTGTTGCTACCCTAATTCAAGTATGCGTTATCAGTTCAATCAATAATCGTCAATTTGAATTATTGAAATGCTGGGAAATCTTCCCTACATAAACTTTTGGTTAGGAATGAAATTTGGATAGTAACAGTAATGGAGTTTCAGGCAACTAAATGAAACTTTATCTGTGCACTGAGTTATTATTTGTTGCTTTCTTAAGATGCCTTATCTTGGTACTCTTATGATAAATACCAGTCTATCGAGTAGTCTTCATACATATCCCTATGAATACCTAAGAGAAAACTCACTTCACCATTATGAATCGATCCTGTTACGTGGAAGATACAAAAAAGGAATTAGTGTATTAAGACCATGGAGGTGATCTTTTTTGGTCGAATTTGTGGTTCACGGCCGGAACGCCAGCTGAGACCAGAAGAGAGTATCAGAATATTTCGTTTTTTTAGGCGATCATCACGAAAGAATTTAAAATCACTAAATTTTATTCATTCGTTTCTGAAACATTGCTAATGTTTATCTTAGTTTCCATTGAAATTGTCTTATTTTATTGTCTGAAAATGCGTATCTACTTCTCTAATTGCAAGATCTACAAAGATTGACGGAAGGATATGATAAATATTTCGGCAAAAATTGTTTCTAAGACTTCATCAAACTGCCCATAGAGGTGAGTGTGGAGTGTTAATCAAGTAGTTTTCATAGATCAGTCCCAAAGAAGTAATATTGGACAGATCAGACCCAAAATAGTTATTCAATTATTAAGGTTAGTAAGTACGGTTTTCCGATTGAGAATAATTGTTTGGAGGCCGAGCCTTGGCGAGGTTTGCAAATACTGAGCGAAATCGGTCCTGTAATTATTGACAGTGATGCTTAAAAAATTTTTTGCCCGATTGGAAGACCTACCCCAAATATGAATCCTAATATTCTCTTTCAAATTGAGTTACCACTCATAGCTCATTCGCTGTCAGCTGTCAAGTTTGACATTTTATTGTAAATATTCAATCATAAATAACGATAAATAAATTAATACTTTCTGTGGAAGTCCACAATTTTTAACTTACCGCTTTTGCTCATAGGCGGTAAGTCAGCATAACCATAGTAATCACAGTTTGCCGGTAAAATCAACATACCGCCTTGAAAGGAGAGCCGGTAAACATATGAATACGCCCAGCCGTGCAAATAGGGAATGAAATCCTTCAAAGTTGCTGGGAGCATATCGTTTATCAGTATTCATTCTTCTTATCTTATATATCAATCTTAAGGCAAAAAGTTCAAGCGTTGAGAATGGATTTTGTTGAACTATGTACAACTACATTCTCTGATTAGTTCTTCCACAATGCAAATTGGTGAACGTATAATTTTGAAAGTCGGGAGTCTTCCATATCGTATATCCCTAAGAATTTCCTTCGCTGTTCGTGTTGCAATATGATGCACAAAGTCAGATACTACTTATAATATGAAATAATGAACATGCAATAAGTATCGAAGTAATCCAAGTGAGTTTCTTTTAACTCACTTGTACAAAGTATAAATAAGTAGTATTGTTGAACCGCCAGAATCACATTTCGAGATTTTGATGGAAATTTTCGTTTTGAGCATCCCTAAATACATTTTGACTATTTTCGGCTTGACTTCGGTACGTACGCATGAATGTATGTATCTATATAGTTGAATTTTGTATTTGAGACTGGTCCAAAGTCTAGTTTTGCAGCCCCTATTATGATTGCAATCGTCTGTACCGCAAATGCACTTTTTTTGAATTTCCCTGAGGCATCTTAATGGTTATTTTCTATTTTAATACTAATTGGATGTGCTGAAATTGCACAGTCTATTCGAGTTCTTGTATTAATTCAAAACAATCAGGTGTGGAGTATTGAAATTTCGTATCAAACACTTCTATAAAACCTAATTGTACACCTTGCATTATGACTGCAGTCGGATTAAACAGGAGTGCAGTTTACTAAGCACGTTTTCGAATTTTCATATGAATCCAGAACAATCAACCGTAGAATCTTGAAATTTTGTATCTAGAGAAATTGTAGCTTTCGAATAATAACTTAATATTTTCAAAACAATCTATTAGCTGGAAGTAAGCTTTGTCTGACAATCTTTCTCAAGTTTTCGCATAAATTCGAGACTTAGGCCGTAGAATGATGAAATTTGGTATTTGAGACTGCTTAAGCGTTCCATGGCCAGTTGCACCGCTGTCACTTAAATTTTAGGTGCCACCTAACTCAACAATATCGTATCAAAATTTGAAAATTGGATGTGGCATGAACATTGCTGTCCTTATTTCGATTCGACATTTTTTGTATAAGTGAAGTTTGAAATTTGAGTTAGAGCGGTATAACTGACCATTAATGAACTGTAGCATCTGAATGATTGAATTAATATCTCAAATTTTGGTTGGAGTCGATCTTGCCTAGAGTCAATATTAGTATCAACTGTTAATTATTGAGTCAAAAGATGTACAAGTAAGACATGTGGTGTTCAAATTAGATTTTTTTCATGTTTTCGAGCAAAACGGTGATATATCTTTCATCAAAGATTAAATATGGGATGCAAAATTGTTCAAAATGCTACCAGCATAATTTTGCCACCACATAATATTATCCTTGTCTATTCTTCTCCTTTCCCTTCCGAACGGAGCAGGGGGTAGCACCTTGGTTTTTTCCTAAGGCATTTGACCTTCACTATCAATTGGTACTAGTTTCAATCATAAGATCTAACAGAGAAGTTGATCCTAACAAAAATGAAAAATAGTAATCTTTTTCCGACACTTGAAGTAGGATTCTAGATTTATAAAGTCTGTCACCTCATTGACCACAATATTCTCGATTGATTCATATCATACAATTTGACCATAAGTTCGATCAGGGAACTTGAGGTGCGCCCGGCTCCCCGACTTCAAGAAATGTTTTCACACAGTTGCGACAACAGAGTCAATGTTCATCTATCCACAAACTGAATGAGAGAAGCGATGATATGATAACTCGCACAAATTGGAATATAAGATAGTATCTATGTATGTTATATGGAATCAGTTTGAGCATACCATTTCCAAACTACAGTTGTTGTTGAATACATTCAATATATAGCCCTTTGCAAAAACCGGGCACTTGAATAGTTAAAGCTCTCATTTGAGAAAAATTCAACTTGTACCTTGAACCAAATTGTGGCTTTTCACAGTAACCCAAATTATCTTCTGGTGTACTCTGCTACCGACAGATTCAAGAAAAATAAAGCAACATTTTCGTTTCTTACACAAAATTTTCCTAGTCTTATGTTGCCAGTGAATTCTAAATTGAACAAAAATAAAAACTCGAATAATGTTTCCGCCAAGTCCCAACTTATATGTATGTTGCATACCAACTCTTTACATTTTTCAGCCATGATGAATGTAATATCCTGTAATAGATTATATTATTAGGAGCAAAAATTAGTTTTCATTCCCTTGTATATCACAAACTTATATTAATCTTATAATGTATTACAGGAGATATGTAATGATGATAATTCATCCATCCATTCTAACTTTCTTTCGATCACACTAAGAGTGCAACTTTGTGACCATCAGGGACTTCAAAAACATGAATAATTTGAGACTCATCAATTTGGTCCTAGTGAAAGCAATGATGAACTTGCAACAAAAATGATCCACTTGCTTTGTACAAACGATATAATTTGTTTTTCTACAACAATTATAAGACCACATCACGGATGAAATAGCGAGCTCTCACATTCTATAGTGATCCTATAGTTGGGGAGCCGACTGCACCTTATGTTCCCTAATGGAACTTACGGTCAAATTTTACATAAATCAATCAAAAATTTAGTGGTCAATTGGGTGACAGACTTTTTAAATCTGGAATCTTGTCCTAAGCGTCAGAAAAAGGCTACTTACGGTCAATTGTCGTCAGAGTCAACTTCTCTGATAGAACTTATAATTAAAACTGGTACTTGTTAGTAGCAAAGGTCGGATACTCCAAAAAAAAACCAAGATATTACCCTCTGCCCTGTCGTTTAGAACTTCCCTTATGATTGTTGTGCTTTTTCCTCTGTTTTGAATAGAACAGAGGTACTTTCCTGATTTTGTCCTAAAGTACTTGACCTCTGCAATCGATTGATACTAGTTTCAGATTAACCACGAACTTATTGACCGGATATGGCCTTTATTTGATCCTTAGGACTAGATCCTGGATTTATAAAGGTGACATCCTAATGACTACTATATCTTCGATCAATTCATATACAATTCGGCCCTAAATTTGACTAGGAACGTTAAGGTGCGGTCGGCTTTTGAACTATTAGAAAGAGGTACATGAATTTGCTCACTTACTCCTCATACTTGAGTCAGTACTCAACTGTTTTTTCCTAATATTTAAAATTGACTGCTCAAATTTTAAGTTGATAAAGAATTATTTCTAAGCAAAAATAATTTCTGACATCAAGTAACTGTACTATAATACTTCAGTCTGCAATAAAATATTGGTAGAAATATTATGTTATGACATACATAAAAAATGCAATTCCAAATTCAAGCCATACTCCCAACAAATTCCATGTCAGAAGCACAAGCATCTGTTTCATTATCGATCGATGTTCTGCGACAGTGTTGTCAAGTTTCTGGACGCCAGTATGATAGCGAAATATATGAAGTGGGAATATACACGTATATTTTTGACGCCACTAAAAATTGGAGCGGAATTTTTCGGAACTAAAAATATACGGAAATTTACATTTCCCTATCATTTTGGCGTCAAAATGGAATTTTGAATTTAGCCTCTAGAGGTCGGGAACAAGCCAGGAAAAAATTTTGAAGCAATTCTAAAGTGGCGTCCGATATACGGACTCCAATTTACAATGGACGCCAGATTAAATGCAAACGCGCAATATTAGGACGCCAAAATGATATGAGGATTTATATATATATATATATATATATATATATATATATATTTTTTGAATAATTTGGGTTATCTTGTTCGTAGGCCTGGTCATAGGTCATCACTTCAATTTTCATTGCGTTAGTAATTTTGTCATTTATTTATTTGCTTTTGTGTCGTCTGGGTGGTGAGTACACATATTTTGATTCTTTCCCTTATAATTGCTATCATGGATCAGAAGGCCGACGTAAATCGGTTGTCTAAGGATGAACTTACGTATGAATTGAAGATTCGGGGTGTGGAAGCAGTTAGCACGGTAGATTCCATGCGAAGGACCCTTAGGTCCTCACTCAAATTGGAAAAAAATAGTTCTTTTGTTTGGCCAACCTATCCGTTCTCCTTCGAAGAGGATAAGGCGGCACTCGAATTACAGATCAGGACTATTTCAACTATGATTGACAATTTTTTAGATGTAAAATCGTCTCCCGATTTTTGTAGAATTTTAACAAAAATATCACGCTCGATTGGTAGGATTAATCGTTGCGTAGCCACCACGGAGGAACAACGGAAGGCACGTTCAGCTCTTTTACTCAAACCAGTGACTCTTGAATCGGACTTAAAGTCAAAGGCAAGGAGCGTCAAACATACTTCAACTGTTTTGAATGAAGTATTACAACATACGATTGATGAACCTAGATCGTCGGATGATGGCGGTAGCTCAGTAAGTTGCTCAGATTCCGAGGAGGAACCTGTTGTTGCTGCGATCTCCGCTTCGGTCAAATCGGTTCCAGTACTAAAATGGGGTTTGAAATTTTCTAGGGATCTTCTGCGTTTTTCTTTAAGTGCATTTCTTGCTCGGGTGGAAGAACTTCGTTGTGCTCGCCGTGTTAGTAAAGGTGAACTTCTAGCTTTAGCCGTTGATCTGTTCTAAGGAAATGCTATTATATGGTTTCGTGCGAATCGTGCTCTTTCCAAGACTTGGGATGAATTGGTTGCTGAATTAAAGGTTGAATTTCTTCCAGTTAACTATCAAGAGAAACTTTATGATGAAATCAAACGTCGTACACAGGGACCGCAGGAATCAGTGGGTATTTATCTAGCTATCATGTCGTCGTTATTCGCTAGACTTAGTAACGCGATGACTGAAGAGTTGAAAGTACACATCCTTATGAAAAACATTTTACCATTCTATCAAACTCAGTTGGCGCTAGTAGAAATCAAGTCGGTGTCACAACTGTTGAGTTTATGTCGAAAAATTGATGAACGGAAAGAGTCAGTCGGAAATTTTCATCCACCACCTCGACGAAATCAAACATTAGAATCTGATTTAGCCTATGTTCACTTTGATCAACCTTCAACTTCTAGTAGTTTTTCGTATCCTGTAGATGCCATTCAGATAGAGAATCGCTCTTGTTGGAACTGTGGAAAAACGGGGCATGTTGCTGCGAAATGCCGCGCGCCATTCAATAAGCATTGTTATAAGAGCGGTAAGCCGAATTTTACAGTCAACACTTGTCCGTCTTGTTCTCCGGGAAACGGGAAAAGGGTGGCGTGAATAGCCGAAGTCGTCACCCGAAACCTTCTACATCGGCTGTAATAAATAATGCTCGCCTTGATTTTATTCTAGCTCACGCTGAGGGCGACGAGCGGCCGTACTTAAATGTTAGTATTTTGAGAAAAAATTTTTTTGGACTACTGGATTCAGGGGCATCTAGGACAGTAGCAGGGAAGATAGGATTTGAAATTTTAGTGAATCTAGGATTGAAGCTGAATAATAATGAAACTATTTGTACAGTAGCGAATGGGGAAAAATGTGAAAGTCCGGGAGAAATAGTAGCACCTGTAAAATTGCGGGATAAGGTGGTGCTAATTGAAATACTAGTTGTGCCTTCTCTAAAACATACGTTAATATTAGGCGCGGATTTCTGGAAAGAGATGGGCGTCGTTCCAGACTTAAGAAGGGGAGAATGGTCCTTTTCGATAGAGCCTATTGATATAAATAGCTTTAATTTTGTGATTTCACGTTCCGATCTCACCGCGGAGCAAGAGAAGCAATTGAATGAAATCATCAGTAAAGCATTCGCATAATTTCCTGATGACTCGATCGGTTGTACTACGATGGTGGAACACAAAATTATTACTGATAGCCAGCCAATAAAGCAGCGGTATTATCCGTTATCACCGGCCATGCAAAAACACGTTGATCGTGAACCAGATAGTATGCTATCACAGGGAATAGTTGAAAAATCAGATAGTCCATGGTCCTCTCCGATATTATTAGTTCCCAAAAAAGATAGCTCGTATAGATTTTGTGTAGACTACCGTAAATTGAACAGCGTCACGAAGCGAGATGCTTATCCATTACCTTACGTCTCTAGTACGCTAGATAAATTATGTGATGCCAAGTATCTAACTTCCTTGGACATAAAATCGGCGTATTGGCAAATTCCGGTGGCGGAAGACTCAAGACAGTACACGGCTTTCACAGTTCCAAATAGGGGTTTATTTCAATTCCGTCGTATGCCTTTTGGGCTGCATAATGCTCCCGCCACTTGGCAGAGATTTATAGACCGTGTAATTGGCGCAGATCTTGAGCAGAACGTTTTAGTCTATTTGGACGATATTATTATTATTACTCAGACCTTTGAGCAGCATATGGAAATTCTAAAAGAGGTCCTGTCCCGTAAAGCTAGCGCCGGATTGAGTTTGAGTCGGGATAAATGTAATTTTTGCCGGGATGAATTACACTATCTAGGTTATGTAGTAAATGGTCAAGGGTTACATGTTGACCCAGGCAAAGTTCGCGCCATCCTCGATATTCAAACCCCCAAAAATATTTCGGACGTCCGTCGTATAGTTGGTATGGCGTCGTGGTATAGGCGATTCGTTCCGCATTTCTCTACTATTATCTCTCCTCTAACTAGCTTGCTGCGCAAAAATTGTAAGTTCTTCTGGGGTGTGGAATGCGAGAATTCCTGGACAAAAATAAAAAAATGTTTAGTTACTGCTCCAATTCTATCATGTCCAGACTTTGAAAAGGAATTCAGTTCGCAAACCGATGCGTCCGACTTTGGTTTGGGTGCGGTGTTGACTCAGACTCATGATGACGGAGAAAGAGTCATTTGTTATTTATCACGTTCCTTGACTAGGTCAGAAAGAAACTACTCGACTACCGAGAAGGAGCTCTCAGCGCTTCCATGGTCCATTGAGAAATTAAGGCCCTATTTAGAAGGGACGCACTTCAAGGCGATTACCGATCATTATTCTCTTCTATGGCTGCATAATCTTCAAAATCCATCGGGTCGTCTGGCGCGTTGGTCAGTCAGATTACAACAGTACGACTTCCAGGTTATTCATAGAAAAGGGAAGGATCACATTGTTCCGGATGCTCTCTCCAGGTCGGTACCGGTTATCAATTTGTTGGCTGGTTCGAATATTAGTGACACTTGGTATAGTAAACTTCATAAAGCGGTGTTCAAATTCGTTGAATCGTCGTGGGTAAATCTAGCTGGTGAAGAACAGCAGTGGAAATTGGTTGTTCCAAAAGATAAACGCCGCGAACTCATTTCACAATGTCATGATCAACCCACCAGCGGTCATTTAGGTATGTATAAGACCTTCAGTCGCGTGGCACAATCATATTATTGGCCAAAAATGCGTGCTGACGTAGGGTCGTACGTACGTAGGTGCATTACTTGCGTAAAGTGTAAGCCAGAACAAAAAGCTCCCGCTGGCCGAATGGGTGGCCACAGTTTAATATCAAGACAGTGGGAAGTAATCTGCACGGACATCGTTGGCCCTGTGCCTAAGTCATCACAAGGATATAATTATATCTTGGTGGTCGCTGACTGCTTCAGCAAATTTTGTCTCTGCTTTCCACTTCGTAAAGCTTCAGCTACTAGTATCGTTCGGCATTTGGAAAATGATGTGTTTCTCATGTTTGGGGCTCCTTGTTCGATCATCTCAGATAACGGTGTACAATTTCGTTCGCGAGAATATACTGCCTTGTTGGAAACATACGGGGTTAAACCGTCATATACTTCTCTGTACCATCCGCAAGCTAACCCCACGGAAAGGATTAATCGTGTTCTTAAAACAACTTTGATATCATTTGTATCGAAGAATCATCGAAATTGGGACAAATATCTACATAAAGCGGCTTGTGCCTTACGTACTGCCAAACATGAAGTAACCGGATCAACTCCTCATTTTATCAACTTCGGTAGGGAATGTATCTTGTCAGGTCAAGAACTAAATGTGGAGGTCGATGCAACAACAAAATTTGTTATACGATAGGGACAAGGATAGACTAATAGATAGGGCTTGTCATTTTCGAAAACTGTACAAGGATGTACAGTCTCGCCTTCAGAAGGCCTACGTAAGATCCAAAGCTAGATATGATCTACGTCACCGTGAGGTCACTTACTATCCAGGACAACTCGTGTGGAGGAAAAATTTTGTTCTTTCGAATGCGTCGAAGCATTTTACTGCCAATTTGGCAGATAAATTTGTTGGACCGTTTGTTATTCACAAACGAATCTCGCAGGATACGTACCAATTGAAGAATCTTGATGGTAATGTTCTCCCAGGCTCGTGGAGCAGCCAAACTCTCAAGGCTTATCCGGAAGACTAGGCTAGTCTGAACAGATTTACATTGATCGTTCGACTGAGTATTTCCCTGCTCTCTTTTTCTTATTTTTGGTTTCAAACTTTTCATAAAATTTTCTTTTGTGTACTTATTCTGATGTCGGAAATTTTTATAAGAAAATTTCCTCAGCTAGTGAGGGTGGAGTTGTTACAGTTAGGTTTCCACTTTGTGCGACTTGACAATAATCTTTGTAAATTGACAACTATGACCCCGCAACAAATTAACGATGACCCCAACGTATCGCTTGTCTACCTGGTGGAGCCATCGCGCGCAAGCCGTCTGAACTATTGTCTTATTCAAATTATTATTTACCTTACTTTTTTTCTCGTTGCTCACTCCTTATGTCAATGGTTATGCTAGTAATCTCTTCCTCACAACTACAGCTATTTTATCGCTCTATTTCTATGTTTATGAGTGAATAGTTATAGGGTTTGGCGAATATGGTTGGATATTTTAACAATAGAGCATTACTCGCTATCTCTCTTCTGCTCGTTCAATTGCTGATAAGGGTACCTCCTCCTTTGTTTCTTGTTTATTAATTACGCTTTTAATTAATAAATACTGGTATTTTGCTGTTCTCTCTCGCCCGGGTCATTGGTAAATGAGCCAGCTAACAGTGCGTTCGAAAATTTGTGTTTTGGCTATCGTGCTAAGTTGAAATTTCAAGTTAAGCTTGAGTTGGTTAGATTTATTGCCTCCATGTAAGAGGGATTTGAAGAATTTCAATTTTTGGAAGTATTTTCCACGGGTTAGTCCCGGATTTCATAGTCACTGCAGCTGGATCGTCTTACAACTTCGAGCCGCCTTCTACCTCAGGTAAATCGAGTATTATTTAATCTGGTACTTCAACTGTGGCTCGTATATGATTTCCTACCCCTTGAATCGTCATATTCCATCGAATATGAACCTTGTTCTTGTTCTTGTTCTCGCTCGCCTTGCGTGCCAGTGGCGTAGATATGTTAATTTTCTCAAATTTTAGGCTCGCTATTTACTACTTCCTGGTTGGGGAGTTAGTTAGGGGTCGTCAAACTTTAAAAAGACATCATCGATCCTTACTACTGGGATCCATTATTCCAATTTTGGTCAGCCCGTCCCGAATAAACTTATCGGACAATAATTTGCGGGAAGGAGCTGGACATCACCTCAACCAAACAGGATACATCAGATAAGCCATATTTATGTTATTGTATTTGGTTGTTTAATTAGCTCATTTTTTTGTTTTTCTTTTTAATATTATTTATTACTTTCGTGGCATATTTTGGTAAATCTGCTGATGGATAATTTCGTATGTACTCTGATAACTCAACTGATATATGTTACACTGTTTAAGGGATTACAATAAGTTAAACTAAATCTCAAATCCTGAATAGAGGATTCGAATTGTTAGCTCTTGCGAGTAACTGATTTGCATATGCCTCTATTAACAATTTATGATTTTTTCTGCACTAGTAACGATTTTAAGACGCGTCACTAGCTATAGTCAGCAGGGCTCGCGTCATACGTTATTAAAGTTGGTTCGCGTCACGCCGGATCGTTGGTCGACCACCGTCTCCCTCACGTGAATTAAGCGATTTCTATTAATACCTTAGGTCGTGGCTCTACGCGTAGTCCTAGTCCCTATAATTATTTGACAGTCGTTTTGATTAATGTCAGTCGTTTTAGCTAATTTATATGCAAGCCTCGCTCGAGTAGCGTACTATAATGTTGCTCATGCATTTAATGTGACATCACTATTCACTTAGTTGTTGTGTACAGTTCCTTGAATTTGAATATAATTTTATCCTGAAAGTAGACCAATTTGCTTTACTGCTTCGTTACCTAATTCTCGAGAGGTTTGTTAGTCAACCCTTTTGGTTGATTGTAGTTTTTGAGTAACTGGCGCCAAAACATTTGATCGAGTTATTATTACTTCTTTTTTCTATATTACTATTCTACCCACGCCCGTTCTTCACTGAGTGGGTCGGAAGTCGACCGGTACTTGACGGGATCGTCCTCTAGGGACGTAGCACGGCAGATAGCGCTCTGAAAACACGAAATATGATGTTTTTGTCGATAGATTCATACATATTATGAGGTCCTGAATAGGAATATGAACTTTTTGATCGTGAAAATCTGCGCGGAGAAGCGTAATTTCGACTAATCCCAAAGTCTGTAAAACTGCAAATAGCACTCTAAAAACACGAAATATGATGTATTTTGTGCTAGATTCTGCCATATAACGCACTTTTGGAGCAAAATCTTGCTTCTGAGCAGATTTACAGAGTCAAAAATTTCTCAACGAGTCTCAGAAAAAACGCTGATAACTCGCTGGAAACGCAAAATTTTGTGCATTTGAGGACGGATTCGTGCGTATTATGTTGTATTGGATAGATTCATGTGACTTGCGATACTTTGGAATTGCTCAGAATGTGGTAGTTTTGACTTATTTCGAACTTCATATAACTGCAGATAGCGCTCTGAAACGGAATATCATGTTTTTGTCGATAGATTCATACATATCATGAGGTCCTGAATAGGAATATGAACTTTTTGATTGTGAAAATCTGCGCGAAAAAGCGTGATTTTGACTTGTTTCAAAGTATGTACAACTGCAAATAGCACTATAAAAACACAAAATATGATGTATTTGGTGCTAGATTCTGCCATATAATGCACTTTTGAAGCAAAATCTTGCTTCTGAGCAGATTTATATAGTCAAAAATTTCTCAACGAGACTCAGAAATAAAGCTGATTACTCGCTGGAAACGCAAAATCTAGTGAATTTGAGGACAGATTTATGCGTATTATGTTGTATTGGATAGATTCATATGATTTGCGATACTCTGAAACTGCTCAGAATGTGGTAATTTTGACTTATTTCAAACTTCATATAACTGCAGATAGCGCTCTGAAAACACGGAATATGAATTTTTTGTCGATAGATTCATACATATTATGAGGTCCTAAGTAGGAATATGAACTTTTTGATTGTGAAAATCTGCGCGGAAAAGCGTGATTTCGACTTATTCCAGAGTTTGTAAAACTGCAAATAGCACTCTAAAAACACGAAATATGATGTATTTGGTGCTAGATTCTGCCATATAACGCCCTTTTGAAGCAAAATCTTGCTCCTGAATAGATTTACAGAGTCAGAAGTTTCTCAACGAGACTCAGAAAAAACGCTGATAACTTGTTGGAAACGCAAAATTTAGTGCATTTGAGGACGGATTCATGCGTATTATGTTGTATTGGATAGATCTATGTGATTTGCGATACTTTGAAACTGCTCAGAATGTGGTAATTTTGACTCATTTCAAACTTCATATAACTGCAGATAGCGCTCTGAAAACACGGAATATGATATTTTTGTGGATTGATTCATACATATTTTGAGGTCCTGAATAGAAATATGAATTTTTTGATTGTGAGAATCTGCGCGGAAAAGCGTGATTCCGACTCATTTCAAAGTTTGTAAAACTGCAAATAGCACTCTAAAAACACGAAATATGATGTATTTGGTGCAACATTCTGCCATATAACGCACTCTTGAAGCAAAATCTTGTATCTGAGCAGATTTACAGAGTCAAAAATTTCTCAACGAGACTTAGATAAAAAGCTAATAACTCGCTGGAAACGCAAAATTTTGTGCATTTGAGGACGGATTCATGCGTATTATGTTGTATTGGATAGATTTATGTGATTTGCGATACTTTGAAACTGCTCAGAATGTGATATCTTTGATTAATTTCAAACTTCATATAACTGAAGATAGCGCTCTGAAAACACGAAATATGATGTTTTTGTCGATAGATTCATACATATTATGAGGTCCTGAATGAGAATATGGACTTTCTGATTGTGAAAATCTGCGCGGAAAAGCGTGATTTCGACTTATTTCAAAGTTTGTAGAACTGCGAATTGCACTCTAAAAACACGAAATATGATGTATTTGGTGCTAGATTCTGTCATATAACGCACTTGTGAAGCAAAATCTTGCTTCTGAGCAGATTTACAGAGTCAAAAATTCCTCAACGAGACTCAGAAAAAACGCTGACAACTCGCTGGAAACGCAAAATTCAGTGCTTTTGAGGACGGATTCATGCGTACTATGTTGTATTGGATAGACTTATGTGATCTGCGACACTTTGAAACTGCTCAGAATGTGGTAATTTTGACTTATTTCAAACTTCATATAACTGCAGATAGCGCTCTGAAAACACGAAATATGATGTTTTCGTCGATTGATTCATACAAACAATGAGGTCCTGAATAGGAATATGAACTTCCCGATTGTGAAAATCTGCACGAAAAGCGTGATTTCGGCTTATTCCAAAGTTTGTAAAACTGCAAATAGCACTCTAAAAACACGAAATATGATGTATTTGGTGTTAGTTTTTGCCATAAAACGCACTTTTGAAGCAAAATCTTCCTTCTGAGCAGATTTACAGAGTCAAAAATTTCTCAGCGAGGCTCAGATAACTTATAACTCGCTGGAAGCGCAAAATTTTCTGCATTTGAGGACAGATTCAAACGTATCATGTTGTATTGGATAGATTTATGTTACTTGCGATACTTTCAGACTGCTCAGAATGTGGTAATTTTGACTTATCTCAAACTTCATATAACTGCAGATAGCGCTCTGAAAACAAAGAATATGATGTTTTTGTTAATAGATTCATACATATTATGAGGTCCTGAATAGGAATATGAACTTTCTGATTGTGAAAATCTGCGCGGAAAAGCGTGATTTCAACTTATTCCAAAGTTTGTAAAACTGCAAATAGCACTCTAAAAACACGAAATATGATGTTTTTGGTGCTAGATTCTGCCATATAACGCACTTTTGAAGCAAAATCTTGCTTCTGAGCAGATTTACAGAGTCAAAAATTTCTCAACGAGACTCAGAAAAACGCTGATAACTCGCTGGAAACGCAAAATTTTGTGCGTTTGAGAACGGATTCATGTGTATTATGTTGTATTGGATAGATTAATGTGATTTGCGATACTTTGAAACTGCTCATAATGTGGTAATTTTGACTTATTTCAAACTTCATATAGCTGCAGATAGCGCTCTGAAAACACGGAATATGATGTTTTTTCGAGCGATTTATACATATTTTGAGGTCCTGAATAGAAATATGAACTTTTTGATTGTGAAAATCTGCGAGGAAAAGCGTGATTCCGACTTATTTCAATGTTTGTAAAACTGCAAATAGCACTCTAAAAACACGAAATATGATGTATTTGGTGCTAGATTCTGCCATATAACGCACTTTTGAAGCAAAATCTTGCTTCTGAGCAGATTTACAGAGTCAAAAATTTCTCAACGAGACTCAGAAAAACGCTGATAACTCGCTGGAAACGCAAAATTTCATGCATTTGAGGACGGATTCATACGTATTATGTTGTATTGGATAGATTCATGTGACTTGCGATACTTTAAGACTGCTCAGAATGTGGTAATTTTGACTTATTTCTAACTTCATATAGCTGCAGATAGCGCTCTGAAAACACGAAATATGATGTTTTTGTCGATAGATTCATACATATTATGAGTTCCTGAATAGGAATATGAACTTTTTATTGTGAAAATCTGCGCGGAAAAGCGTGATTTCGACTTATTCCAAAGTTTGTAAAACTGCAAATAGCGCTCTAAGAACACAAAATATGATGTATTTATTGTGAGATTCTGCCATATAACGCACTTTTGAAGCAAAATCTTCCTTCTGAGCAGATTAACAGAGTCAAAAATTTCTCAACGAGGCTCAGAAAAAACGCTGTTAACTCGCTGAAAACGCAAAATTTTGAGCATTTGAGGACGGATTCATGCGTATTATGTTGTATTGGATAGATTCATGTGATTTGCGATACTTTGAAACTGCTCAGAATGTGGTAATTTTGACTTATTTCAAACTTCATATAACTGCAGATAGCGCTCTGCAAATACAAAATATGATGTTTTTGTCGATTGATTTATACATATTTTGAGGTCCTGAATAGGAATATGGACTTTTTGATTGTGAAAATCTGCGTTGAAAAGCGTTATTCCGACTTATTTCAAAGTTTGTAAAACTGCAAATAGCACTCTAAAAACACGAAATATGATGTATTTGGTGCTAGGTTCTGCCATATAACGCACTTTTGAAGCAAAATCTTGCTTCTGAGCAGATTTACAGAGTCAAAAATTTTTGAACGAGACTCAGAAAAAACGCTGATAACTCGCTGGAAACGCAAAATTTCATGCATTTGAGGACGGATTCATACGTATTATGTTGTATTGGATAGATTCATGTGACTTGCGATACTTTAAGACTGCTCAGAATGTGGTAATTTTGACTTATTTCTAACTTCATATAGCTGCAGATAGCGCTCTGAAAACACGAAATATGATGTTCTTGTCGATAGATTCATACATATTATAAGGTCCTGAATAGGAATATGAACTTTTTATTGTGAAAATCTGCGCGGAAAAGCGTGATTTCGACTTATTCCAAAGTTTGTAAAACTGCAAATAGCACTCTAAAAACACGGAATATGATGTATTTGGTGCTAGATTCTGCCATATAACGCACTTTTGAAGCAAAATCTTGCTTCTGAGCAGATTAACAGAGTTGGAAATTCCTCAACGAGACTCGGAAAAAACGCTGATAACTCGCTGGAAACGCAAAATTTTGAGCATTTGAGGACGGATTCATGCGTATTATGTTGTATTGTATAGATTTATGTGATTTGCGATACTTTGAAACTGCTCAGAATGTGGTAATTTTGACTTATTTCAAACTTCATATAACTGCAGATAGCGCTCTGCAAATACAAAATATGATGTTTTTGTCGATTGATTTATACATATTTTGAGGTCCTGAATAGGAATATGGACTTTTTGATTGTGAAAATCTGCGTTGAAAAGCGTTATTCCGACTTATTTCAAAGTTTGTAAAACTGCAAATAGCACTCTAGAAACACGAAATATGATGTATTTGGTGCTAGGTTCTGCCATATAACGCACTTTTGAAGCAAAATCTTGCTTCTGAGCAGATTTACAGAGTCAAAAATTTCTCAACGAGACTCAGAAAAAACGCTGATAACTCGCTGGAAACGCAAAGTTTTGTGCATTTTAGGACGGATTCATGCGTATTATGTTGTATCGGATAGATTTATGTGATTTGCGATACTTTGAAACTGCTCAGAATTTGGTAATTTTGACTTATTTCAAACTTCATATAACTGCAGATAGCGCTCTGAAAACTCGAAATATGATGTTTTTGTCGATAGATTCATGAATATTATGAGGTCCCGAATAGGAATATGAACTTTTTGATTGTGAAAATCCGCGCGGAAAAGCGTGATTTCGACTTATTTCAAAGTTTGTAAAACTGCAAATAGCACTCTAAAATCACGAGATATAATGTATTTGGTGCTAGATTCTGCCATATAACGCACTTTTGAAGCAAAATTTCGCTTCTGAGCAGATTTACAGAGTCAAAAATTCCTCAACGAGACTCAGAAAAAACGCTGACAACTCGCTGGAAACGCAAAATTTTGTGCATTTGAGGACCGGGTCATGCGTATCATGTTGTATTGGATAGATTTTTGTGATTTGCGATACTTTGAAACTGCTCAGAATGTGGTAATTTTGACTTATTTCAAACTTCATATAACTGCAGATAGCGCTCTGAAAACACGAAATATGATGTTTTTGTTGAATGATTTATACATATTAAGAGGTTCTGAATAGGAATATGAACTTTTCAATTGTGAAAATCTGCGCGGAAAAGCGTGATTTCAACTTATTTCAAAGTTTGTAGAACTGCAAATAGCACTCTGAAAACACGAAATATGATGTATTTGGTGTGAGATTCTGCCATATAACGCACTTTTGAAGCAAAATCTTGCTTCAGAGCAGATTTACAGAGTCAAAGATTTCTCAACGAGACTCAGGAAAAACGCTGTTAACTCGCTGAAAACGCAAAATTTTGTGCATTTGGGGACGGATTCATACGTATTATGTTGTATTTGATTGATTTATGTGACTTGCGATACTTTGAAACAGCTCAGAATGTGGTAATTTTGACTTATTTCAAACTTCATATAACTGCAGATAGCGCTCTGGAAACACGAAATATGATGTTTTTGTCGATAGATTCATACATAATATGAGGTCCTGAATATGAATATGAACTTTTTGATTGTGAGAATCTGCGCGGAAAAGCGTGATTTTGACTTATTCCAGAGTTTGTAAAACTGCGAATCACACTCTAAAAACACGAAATATGATGTATTTGGTGCTGGATTGTGTCATATAACGCACTTTTAAAGCAAAATCTTGCTTCTGAGCAGATTTACAGAGTCAAAAATTTCCCAACGAATTTCGGAAAAAACGCTGATAGCTCGCTGGTAACGCAAGATTAAGTGCATTCGAGGAAGGATTCATGTGCAATATGTTGTATTGGATAGATTAATGTGATTTGCGATACTTTGAAACTGCTCAGAATGTGGTAATTTTGACTTATTTCAAACTTCATATAACTGCAGATAGCGCTCTGAAAACACGTAATATGATGATTTGTCGATAGATTCATGAATATTATGAGGTCCTGAATAGGAATATGAACTTTTTGATTGTGAAAATCCGCGCGGAAAAGTGTGATTTCGACTTATTCCAAAGTTTGTATAACTGCAAATAGCACTCTAATAACACGAAATATGATGTATTTGGTACTAGATTCTGCCATATAATGCACTTTTGAAGCAAAATCTTGCTTCTGAGCAGATTTACAGAGTTAAAAATTCCTCAACGAGACTCAGAAAAAACGCTGATAACTCGCTGGAAACGCAAAATTCAGTGCATTTGAGGACGGATTCTTGCGTATTATGTTGTATTGGATAGATTTATGTGATTTGCGATACTCTGAAACTGCTCAGAATGTGCTAATTTTGACTTATTTCAAACTTCATATAACTGCAGAGAGCGCTCTAGAAACACGAAATATGATGTTTTTGTCGATAGATTCATACATATTATGAGGTCCTGAATAGGAATATGATCTTTTTGATTGTGAAAATCTGCGCGGAGAAGCGTGATTCCGACTTATTTCAAAATATGTAAAACTGCAAATAGCACTCTAAAAACACGAAATATGATGTAATTTGTACTAGATTCTGCCATAAAACGCACTTTTGAAGCAAAATCTTGCTTCAGAGCAGGTTTACAGAGTCAAAAATTTCTCAACGAGACTCAGAAAGAACGCTGATAACTCACAGGAAACGCTAAATATAGTGCATTTGAGGACGGATTCATGCGTATCAGGCTGTATTGGATAGATTTATGTGATTTGCGATACTTTGAAACTGCTCAGAATGTGGTAATCTTGACTTATTTCAAACTTCATATAACTGCAGAAAGCGCTCTGAAAACACGGAATATGATGTTTTTGTCGATTGATTCATACATATTATGAGGTCCTGAATGGGAATATGAACTTTTTGAATGTGAAAATTTGCGCGGAAAAGCGTGATTTTGAGTTATTCCAAAGTTTGTGAAACTGCAAATAACACTCTAAAAACACGAAATATGATGTGTTTGGTGCTAGATTCTGCCATTTAATGCACTTTTGAAGCAAAATCTTGCTCCTGGGCAGATTTACAGAGTCAAAAATTTCTCAACGAGTCCCAGAAAAAACGCTGATAACACGCTGGAAACGCTAAATTTTGTACATTTAGGGACGGATCCATGCGTATTATGTTGTATTGGATAGATTTATGTGATTTGCGATACTTTGAAACTGCTCAGAATGTGGCAATTTTGACTTATTCCAAACTTCAGATAACTGCAGATAGCGCTCTGAAAACACGGAATATGATGTTTTTGTCGATTGATTCATACATATTATGGGGTCCTGAATAGGAATATGAACTTTCTGAATGTGAAAATCTGCGCGGAATAGCGTGATTCCGACTTATTCCAAAGTTTGTAAAACTGCAAATAGCACTCTAAAAACACGAAATATGATGTATTTTGTGCTAGATTCTGCCATATAACGCATTTTTGGAGCAAAATCTTGCTCCTGAGCAGATTTACAGAGTCAAAAATTTCTCAACGAGACTTAGAAAAAACGCTGATAACTCGCTGGAAACGCAGAATTCAGTGCATTTGAGGACAAATTTATGCGTACTATGTTGTATTGGATAGACTTATGTGATCTGCGATACTTTGAAACTGCTCAGAATGTGGTAATTTTGACTTATTCCAAACTCCATATAACTGCAGATAGCGCTCTGAGAACACGGAATATGATGTTTTTGTTGATTGATTCATACATATGATGAGGTCCTGAATGAGAATATGAACTTTTTGAATGTGAAAATCTGCGCGGAAAAGCGTGATACCGACTTATTCCAAAGTTTGTTAAACTGCAAATAGCACTCTGAAAACACAAAATATGATGTATTTGGTGCTAGATTCTGCCATATAACGCACTTTTGAAGCAAAATCTTCCTTCTGAGCAGATTTACAGAGTCAAAAAATTTTCAACGAGACTCAGAAAAAACGCTGATAACTCGCTGGAAACGCAAAATATAGTGCATTTGGAGACGAATGCATGCGTACTATGTTGTATTAGATAGATTTATGTGATCTGCGATACTTCAAAACTGCTCAGAATGTGGTAATTTTGACTTATTTTAAACTTCATATAACTGAAGATAGCGCTCTGAAAACACGAAATATGATGTTTTTGTCGATTGATTCATACATATTATGAGGTCCTGAATAGGAATGTGAACTTTTCGATCGTGAAAATCTGCGCTTAAAAGCGTGATTTCGACTTATTCCAAAGTTTGTAAAACTGCAAATAGCACTCTAAAAACACGAAATATGATGTATTCGGTGTTAGATCCTGCCATATAACGCACTTTTGAAGCAAAATCTTGCTTCTGAGCAGATTTAAAGAGTCAAAAATTTCTCAACGAGACTCAGAAAAAACGCTGATAACTAGCTGGAAACGCAACATTTTGTGCATTTGAGGACGGATTCATACGTATTATGTTGTATTGGATAAAGTTATGTGACTTGCGATACTTTGAAACTGCTCAGAATGTGGTAATTCTGACTCCTTTCAAACTTCATATAACTGCAGATAGCGCTCTGAAAATATCATATGTACTTGAAATGTGGTCATAAATTGTACAGAGCATTCGGATAGGTGATTTAGATTCATAATTTGTGCGAGAGAGACTGTAATAAAATGTCTGAATGCTCCACGAACTTAGCCTAGGTACTGCAGAATGTATAAGTTGAAGTGTTACAGGATCGCTTATGTAGTTATGCGATAATTTATAAAGGTAAAAACAGGATAAAATTTTCCTACGTTTTGCGAGATGAACAAAATTGAAATTAAAGAGTAGTGTTTCGTACAGGCAGTCAAAATCAGGATACCGCCCGTGAAGCTTGAAATAACAATATTTGAGGAATTTACGTTGGATGGATTCAACCAAATAAATGTATTTATCGTAAATTGGATTCCAAACTTGCAGACAGTATTCTAATTTCAACCTTACAAATGAAAAATAGATTTTGTGAAGTGTTGATATTTTCGTGAAAGATTGAATGTTTCGCATCATGAAGCCTAGGTTTCTATACGATGATTTTACAGTATTATTGATATGGTCGTTGAAGTTTAATTTTTCATCGAACAGAACACCTAAGTCTCTGAATTGATTTACTCGCTCTAGACGAGAGCTATCAATTCAATAATCGTATGTATAGATACATTTTTTGACGAAATAACTAATGATTTTGCATCTACTGTAATTGAAAAACAGATTGGAGGATAAAGACCAGAACAGTAAGTTATTAACATCTCTTTGCAACAAAACTGCATCCTCGATCGAATCAATTGTTCTGAATATTTTTGGATCATCTGCATAAAGTAGAATATTTGAGTTTTGAACTGAGTCAACGATGTCATTGATGAACAGCAAGAATAACAGGGGTCCAAGATTCGATCCTTGAGGAACACCAGAAGTAGCAACAAACGATTGAGATTTATAACTATTGTAGTGCACACGCAGTTCACGCTGATTAAGATAAGTCGACAGAAAATGAAGTAGATCAGAAGAAAATTGAAAATGTACATTCAATTTATGAAGTAGTAATCCATGGTTAATGCGATCAAATGCTTTTGAGAAATCTGTATAAACTACGTCAACCTGCGTATTATCATGTAGCGAATTGAGGGTGTATTCAGTAAAGTTCATAAGATTGGTTGTTGTTGATATGCCACTCATAAATCCATGTTGATGTATGGATATTCTGTGACGCACAGAACTGTAAATATATTTATAAAGGATAGACTCAAACACTTTGAACAAATTCGAGAGAATTGCTATGGGTCGATAGTTTGAAATATCAGGAATATCTCCGCATTTGAGAATTGGAGTTATGTATGAGTCTTTAAGGGAGGATGGAAATGTATGATGGGATATAGAAAGATTGAACAGATAGAATAAAGGTTCAACAGAAAAGTCCATACAACCTTTGAGGATATATGCTGGAAATTTGTCAGGACCAGGATTAGGGGATGATTTTAATGATTTAATAGCACCTAGAATATCTTCCTTACTTATATGAGTGATGATTACTATCTCAGCATTATTATGAATGATGTCTGCGTGAGGATCGAGTGTATTGTTTGTATAGACGCTTGAGAAGAAATCAGCAAAGCCTTGCACAATTTTAGAGGTAGAATCGTATATTATATTATTTAATTTCATGAAACCAGATATTCTGGATTTATTACGTTTATGATTTATGTTACTAAAGAGTTTTTCAGGATCGTTATGTATACTTGTCGTGCTCTACTCTTATTTCTTATTTCTTTTTTGATTAATGCTCTCAAACGTTTGAATTCATCCAGGTACTTTCTATCGCCGTGTCGTTTGTATAGTTTGTGGTATTTTCCTTTAGATTTCGAATTATCAATAATTTGACGATTAAACCATGGTGGATAGGAACTAATACAAGGCTTAGAATAAGGGATACAGCTGTCAAAAGCAGAATGAAGAATTGCATGAAATTTCTCAAGCGCAGCGTCAACATCATCAATAGAATAGACTTCTTCCCAGTTTATCTGAGATAGTAAATTATAAAGCTTGTCATAATTTTCATAGCGAAAATTATATCTAGAAATGCTATTCACCGTGCAGGATTTTAATTCCAAATGAGTAGGAAGGGAAACTGTAGTGAGAAGAGAAGGATGATGATTATCTTCATCGACAAATGGATCAAGATGATGAGTGACAGAGCAGGGCATATTTGAGACAACAACGTCAAGCAATTCGCCATTACTGTTTAGAACATTATTGTACTGACTAGCATTCAATAAAATCATACAATCCTCAAAAGCCTTTGATAAGTTATCATTTTTCGAGGAAATTTTTATAAGATTTGTGATATTTAGATCACCAATAATTAGGAAACTACTGTTCAATAATGGAATGAAACTTTCGATAGAATCAAGAACAAATGGTAATTGTTCAAGAGTGACAGGTGGAGGACAATAGATAACTATAACATAGATAAAAGAATTGGATGAAGTAAATAATTTTATACAAAGGATGTCGGATAGGGAGCAGGGATGAAGTGGTAAGTTTATTTTGGTAGAGTGATATTTGTGATTTATAGCACAAAGGACTCCTCCCCCTCGTTTTTTACTACTTCTTAGTATATCTCTATCAGCTCTGTAGACATTATATTCAGAGGAAAATAATTCATCATTATACACATTGTCGCTCAGCCAAGTTTCAGTAAGGCAAATTAAATCGACAGAAGATGAGAGGCAGTTATTATAAAAAGTACTAGTTTTGGTATTCAATCCTCTTATGTTTTGATAGTATATTTGCATGGCCATGAGATATCAGGGAAAAAATAATTATAAAATAGATACCTATATACTATTTAATAATGTGGAAGAAAACACACAAAAAACGCTGTTGATAGAAAAATTAAATGTACAAGAAACGCATCAGGTAATAAACAATCTTTGACAGCTCAAGTGACAAACGTATTCAGTGAATGTAGCAGTTGAGTTCAGATATATATCAAATGTTCAAGTGTGGTTAAAAAATAATAATAATAAAACTAAGTAAACTACAGAATTAGTACTTTCAACTCTTATAAATAATTATACAGGGATGAGCAGTTCAAATTTGATTGAAGAATCGAGTTCAGTAACCTTAAGAAATTTAATTGGGCGAAAACGTACAAGGTAACCAAGTACGGAATAAATATAATGTGAATATTCAACTGCTCCTATGAATAAAGTTAAACAAATTTATGAAGAATTATAGATTCTTTATGTCATCAGAGGGATTGACTTTTTTGATAACATTACCACTTTTATAAAAAATGTTTCCATCTGACGACCACACATTTTTATGACCAAATTTGGAAGAGACGGACTTTAGAAGATCCAAGCGAGTTTTGGTTAAATCTTCTTTGATTGAAATGTTTGAATTTCTCAACTTCTTCCTTGATTTCATCACTTGATCGCGGCAACAGTATGAGGTAAATTTCACTATTACGGGACGAGGTTGGACTTGGGACGAAGCAGAGCCAGTATTTAATGATTTTTCACCCACACGATGGCATCGATCGATGCATTGCACAGGTATGTTTAGCGACAGTTTATTATTGAACACATCACTAACCTTTTCCTCAGTGTTTTCGGTTTGCTCTTCACGGATATCGGGGGTATACTGCTAAAAGTGACAAAGTCAAAGAAACGTTATTTCGAAAAAATGCATTCAAATATTTGTTGTAATCGGAAAAATCAGAGTTCAATTATCACATTTATTTTCAAATAGGTTTCATTTCTTAGTCATTTCTACTTCTTTTTTTTTCATAACAATTTTTTTGTAGTTTAGAGTATTTTGGTGGGAGGGGGTGAGTTTTGACTTGGTCACTGATGTATTTTGAACATAAATCAACTTAGTCACTTTTTAATATGAAGACTACTGAAGAACATACCTCATATTATCAGCCAATAGTGTTCTTCATCAGCGCATACGTCAAAATTTGATAATGAATCATCAAATGTTATTTGATTATTGAGTTTATTTGGGAAAAAAATATTTTTTCATGAAAGTAGCTTCTAGGTATTGAACAGAAACATAAAAACAATACAAAAATGATTGTTGAAAACTCAAGTGGAGAAGTTTTGATGTTTTTAAGAGAGGAATGACTTGAATTATTGATAGCACTTAATCTAAACATTTTATTCATTCATCAGAATCGTCAGAAACTGATGGTTCTGGAGCACGATCTGTTTTTTCATTGTCCACTGGAAGTGACTTGAACCACGCATGAAATTCTTGAGGAATGACATTTGTATTACACAACCTCATGAGGTCCTTTTTCTTTGCTTCTGAAATTGGTAATAAGCTGTTGTATAGTTTTGGTAAATCTCCTGTGATAACTGAAGGACGACCACGACCATAATTTTGAATAAGTCGGAATTCTTGATCCTCGTGACTGTATTTAAAAAGAATTATACCTGACTCCTCCTTTTCATATCTCAAAACTTTAATTATTAACCAGTTCACCTGTTCTCCTGTACTATCTGTTGATCTGTTTTTAATTATTCTTGCTGCAAGGTTTTTCAAATTAATAGTTACTGAAAACTTGATTTCTGAAACAATATAGCTTCCACTTCTTTTCCCCTTTTGTTTACAAGATCGAACTGTTAGAAAAATATTAAGCCAGTCGTTCAAGGAATATACAGAAACATGTCTTTCAGCGCTTTCTATCGCGCTATGCATAGAGTCACACTCCATATGGGAGTGATCTTTCTCCAAAAATTTGTGCTCAATTACTCGCAGGTGTGTACTTTGTACGATGTACATGAATAAAGCTGCTATGAACTGGTTGCGATTCTGACCGCTGCATGTATCAGAAAACAGGGAAATTTCATTTACATGATTTGGCACTTGCAATATCCACTGGAAAAGAGCAGTCCCTATTTCACAGCTTCCTCTTTGACCATTGATTTCGGACCAAAAAAAACAGTATCCTTTGTTTGGTGAAGCAGATTCATAAACCGTCAGGTTGTATACATTAATCTTCCTACTATAATACATTTGTGAAGCTGCGGAGGGAGGAATTTGTAAAACACTTTGTAGATCAAATGATACACTTATAAAACTCTTGTCTTTTACTGCGCGAAGTTTATCTTCAATCTAAGCTTCATTTGCTTCATTCTTTCTCTTCATGTGAGCCTCATATTCAATTCTCATTTTCTCGTCTTCTTTCCCATTTTGATGATTGTTACAAATTATGCATTGATCCTTTTTCGGGTGGAAGAATGAAAGGTTATAATTTTCACTAAGAACTCTCTTGTGAGTAATTTCCGAAACAATTGGCTCCTTCACATTCTCATTATCTTCTTCCTTTTCTTTGGCTTCTGCTACATATAACTCGTACATTTTCCGAATTGATAAATTAGGGTCTAAATATTGCCTTTTTGTCGTTCTCCGGCAGTAGTGTGACTCGACTGTAGGAAAGCTTTCTGCAAGATGGCTCATTTGAATGATTAAAATCATCTCGATTCATTTCAATCGTACTATAAGATTTTTTGGTTATATTTTGTACATCTTTATTCGCTGGAATATCTGCACTACTACCATTGGATAGCACTGTGTTTGTATCTAAAAGCTCATGATTGGTACTGCAAGATGGCTCATTGGATTAATCTCGATTTGTTTCAATCGTATTATAAGATTTTTGGGTAAATTTTGTACATCTTCATTCTTTGAAATATCTGAAAAAAATTCTAGTATGTAATAGGGGATAAAGTGAATCAGATGTTATATCTTCAATATTTTGAAATAATATATCATAAGAGTACAAACAAGTCATACTAGCTTACTAGCAAAATGTGTATAATATTTTATTGTAACTAGTTTCTTACCTTCATCGTTTCTCAGAGCTCGTATTGCCAGCTCAACCATTAATTTACCTCTCTCCATAGATGTGAACTCGACAACGATAGCTTCACAGAAATTTAATGTTGTAAATGACAGCTTTGAACGCATGGATGTATCTTACTTGACAACTATTTTTAGGTTATGTTAATTCAAGCTGTTTCTCGTTGTTCTCAATAGTCTGTTCTGATTCAGCTAAAAGTGACTAAGTCTAGTTAGTTAATGCATGTAGACAGCACTTTATCAAATGAAAATGTTCAAGTCAATTTAGTCATTCTGACTTGTAGAATACATAGCCCACTGGAATTGGTCACTTTGTGCAGCATCTCAAAAAGTTATTTCTACCACAGATATTGACTTGGGCAATTTTTCCTAGTATATGTATTACATTTTTTAAACACTTGGGCACCTCAACTCTTTTTGCATAGTTTTTGACTTGGTCACTTTTAGCAGTATACCCACGATATATTTTATTTTATGCATATTCAAGGCATATTCTGATGATATTCCAGTGCATATTGCATGCATGTTTCGGTCATATTCTCCTGCATGTATTTCGCACCCTGCTGATGTATTTGGTGCTAGATTCTGCCGTATAACGCATTTTTGAAGCTAAATCTTCCTTCTGAGCAGATTTACAGAGTCAAAAATTTCTCAACGAGGCTCAGAAAAAACGCAGATAACTCGCTGGAAACGCAGAAGTTTGTGCATTTGAGGACGGA
Organism: Dromius quadrimaculatus; assembly: GCA_963989225.1. NCBI lineage: Eukaryota > Metazoa > Arthropoda > Insecta > Coleoptera > Carabidae > Dromius > Dromius quadrimaculatus. The sequence goes on from CAXDIG010000404.1 coordinate 115,088, forward strand.
TTTATGCGTATTATGTTGTATTGGGTAGATTTATGTGATTAGCGATACTTTGAAACTGCTCAGAATGTGGTAATTTTGACGTATTCCAAACTTAATAAAACTGCAGATAGCGCTCTGAAAACACGAAATATGATGTTTTTGTCGATTGATTCATACATATGATGAGTAGGGTGCGGAATATATGCAGGAAAATATGACCAAAATATGCATGCAATATGCACTGAAATATCATCAAAATATGCCATGAATATGCATAAAATAAAAAATTATGTGAACTTTCATGAATATATGCAAATATGCAACTTTATTTGAACTTTGTTTTCTTTGGTTTATTATCAAATACAAAAATTAAATAAATTCTATCTATACTATCACAAGAAAATTAGCTAATTTCTGGATGAATTATATTTCTACACATCATCAATAACATTTAGGATATCATTATTAGGATTTTTGTCTTTATCAAAACAATATACAATCATATATTTCTCTAGAGTTTCTGGTTTAAAATTTTGTCTTCGGTCACTCAATATGAACTTATAAACCGAGAAACTTCTCTCAACATCGCATGATGTGATTGGTGCGTATTTCAATTTGGATATTATATCTGGAGGTAAATTTGAAGACGTTACGAAGATACCCATTAATATATTGCTTATGTTACACATTTCCGTATAGCCGGGATTATTATTCAATACATCATTGAATTTATTGAAGATCTCTGATCCAATATGACCTGGAACATCTTTCAATTTGTTTTTCAAATTTTCTACGATGTTTAAAGCTTGAGTTAGCGTTAGGTTTGTGTTTTCTAGGGCTTTTATTGAAGGGCTTATGCCAGAATAATGACTTTTTATAAATGCTAATTGGTTTATTATGTCTCGTTCTCTAGTTTCAATTAATTTTTTGTAGTTATCTATAGACGATGCAGTTTTAGAATCAAAACTAGTAATTATAGATTTGATATTATCATAGTTATTTGAGTGAAATATAGCAGCATCTAACCAAGGGCCCCATCTTGTGATTACAGGCTCAGGTGGTAGAGGAACGTTAGGTAATTGCTCTTTATAAAATTGTATCCGCAAAGGAGCTTTCAGGAAGACTTTTTTGGTTAAATTTATCAAATCATTTAGATCTGGAAATAATTCTCTAATCTTCTCTGCGACTCGATTGATTGCATGAGCTAAGCAAGTGACATGAATTAGATGGGGATAAAATATTTTCAAGTTATTTGCTGATTTTAGCATATATTTCGCAGCGTCAGTCAATAGAAGAATTATTTCATCATACGGTACAGCTTCTGGTAGAAACAGGTTTGTTAAACTCTCATTAACAAATCTGGATATAGTGACATTGTTTGTTTTATCTAGGACTTTAACAGCGACCAAATATGATTTTGATTGACAATCTGAGCTTAGAATACCCACAACTAAATTCGCAATAAATCTACCCATAGCATCTGTATTTTCATCAACCGATATCCATAAATAATTGTTACTTATTATTTTCTTAATATTACCAAAAGTATCCATGAAAATTTCGTCTATGTATCTCTTTCTTAATAGCGACTCTGAAGGAATATTCCCATGATTGCAGTATTTTCCTAAGAAAGATCTAAAGGCCGCATTATCCAGTTTTCGCAGTGGTATATTAGCTTTAACCATCATATTACACAAATCACTGTTAAATGCACTCTGTGTATCACGCTTTGATAAATTTGCAACACATGAATCAATACTTTGTTGCCGTGCTTCTGAGTTCGTAGATGCTTTTTTCACATGTGCTGCGGTCTTCACATGCTGGTCTATTTGGAATTTCTTGTCAGCATTTATCTAAATAAAAAATATGTATGTCTTGAGTTGTGAGATAAGATTATGTAAATCAATAAATTTCACCTTTTTTTCACAAACTATACAAAATACAATTCCGTTATCTATTTTCAGGAACTTGTATTCTTTTGTCAATTGTTTCAATTTTTGAGATCTCACATTACCAAATGCATGAGACATTTCAACCACACGGAATGTAAACATGAGCATAACCACAATTAATTTTCGTTTCCAAGATCAAATGTATGAATCACTTATCAATTGAGCGGCATGCTTTTTTCAAGCTGCTGTCCACATATCCCGCAAACATAAATAAGGTGCAGGTTTAAATATTATCGAAGCTGAACGAAAATTGACGAGATACTACGAGAAGAAATTTTGTAATTATTTTGGTCATAAAATATAATTGAAAACATGCAACTATATGCACGAAAAACTTAATATATGTAGAAAAACAATAAATATGCAGAATATGTAGAATTTAAATCAATAATTACATTGAATTTTAGTATAAATTGTGAACATTTGTAGATAAAATACTGATATGTACAACTGTACAACATATGCAAAATGCATATAATCCGCACTCTAATGATGAGGTCCTGAATAGGAATATGAACTTTTTGATTGTGAAAATCTGCGCGGAAAAGCGTGATTTCGACTTATTCCAAAGTTTGTAAAACTGCAAATAGCACTCTAAAAACACGAAATATGATGTATAGAGTGCGGATTATATGCATTTTGCATATGTTGTACAGTTGTACATATCATCATTTCCTTTACAAATGTTTACAGTTCATACTAAAATTCAATGTAATTATTGATTCAAATTTTGCATATTGTGCATATTTAAAGTTTTTTCACATATATTGAGTTCTCCGTGCATATAATTGCATGTTTTCAATTATATATCATGATCAGAATAATTGCAGAATTTCTTCTCGTAGTATCTCGTCAATTTTCGATAATATTTAAACCTGCGTCTTTTTAACGTTTGCGGGATTTGTGGACAGCAGCTTGAAGAAAGCATGCCGCTCACTTGATAAGTGATTCATATATTTGATCTTGAAAGAGAAAATTGATTGTGGCTATGCTCATGTTCACATTTCGTGTTTGAAATGTCTCATTCATTTAGTAGTGTAAGATCCCAAAAATTAAAACAATGGATAAAAGAATACACGTTTCTGGATATAGACAACAAGATTGTATTTCGTATAGCTTGCGAAAAAAAAAGTGAATATTATTGATTGTACATAGTTTGATTTTTCTTTACAATAGTGTATCATATTAACCATTCTGCTTTCAAATTATGCTCAAATACTGTCCTTGCCAAATCAATGGAATCAAATAATACAGACAAAGATACAGAGAAATTTGGTGAACTGCGCTGTTTTCGGAGATCAGATGATGATTAATAGAAGGTATAATCCAATAATGAAGTTCCGATTGTGATACACCTCTGTAAATGGATATTGGTTGAGAATATGTTTTTGCCAGAACACGTGAGACTTTGGAGTTTGCAGAGGAAAAAGTACTTATTATTTTGTTGGGTAGATAGTCAATAGGTTCTCTTCTGATTTTTGTTGATATTTTCAATACTTGAGCAGATATATTCTAGATAGCAAAAAGTCAGCCACCTGTATAATTATATGGAATATACTCCAAAAAATGTGCTTTCTTATACGACCATATCTCTAATTGTTGTTACTATTTATGTACCTTCTTTTAGGTAAATATGTTTATATTCAAGACGTGATATGTTTGGTCTCTTGTGATAGTATAGATATAATTTATTTAATTTTTGTATTTGATAATATACCAAAGATAACAAAGTTCAAATAAAGCTGCATATTTGCATATATTCGTAAAAGTTCACATACATTCATTTATTTCGAATCGGTCCTACAGAATAAATATTCCAATTACAGGACGATTTTACATAAAAAAAATATAACAATAGTTTCCCGAAAGAGACAAATATTAAATAAGGTAAGGTTAAGCCTAAATTATTGATCACATTTGAACTATGATTTGAACATTGAGTGTGAGATGGGTGTAAATTAGAAAGAAGAAAAACTGCTTTGTAGATGGCGTCTGAATTCTGTCAGTGAGCTACCAAAGATGTCAATATCATATGAACTTGAAATGTGGTCATGAATTTCACAGAGCATTCGGATAGGTGATTTGGATTCATAATTTGTGCGAGAAAGACTGTAATAAAATGTCCGAATGTTCCGCGAACTTAGCCTAGGTACTGCAAAATGTATAAGTTAAAGTGTTACAGGATCGCTTATGTAATTATGCAATAATTTATGAAGGTAAATACAGGATAAAATTTTCCTACGGTTTGCGAGATGAACAAAATTGAAATTGAAGAGTAGTGTCTCGTACAGGCAGTCAAAATCAGGATACCACCCGTGAAGCTTAAAATAACAATATTTGAGGAATTTACGTTGGATGGATTCAACCAAAGAAATGTATCTATCGTAAATTGGATTCCAAACTTGCAGACAGTATTCTAATTTTGACCTTACAAATGAAAAATAGATTTTGTAAAGTGTTGATATTTTCGTGAAATATTGAGTGTTTCGCATCAAGAAGCCTAGGTTTCTATACGATGATTTTACAGTATTATTGATATGGTCGTTGAAGTTTAATTTTTCATCGAACAGAACACCTAAGTCTTTGAATTGATTTACTCGCTCTAGACGAGAGCCGTCAATTCTATAATCGTATGTATAGATACATTTTTGACGAAATAACTCATGATTTCGCATTTACTGTAATTGAAAAACAGATTGGAGGATAAAGACCAGGACAGTAAGTTATTAACATCTCTTTGCAACAAAACTGCATCCTCGATCGAATTAATTGTTCTGAATATTTTTAGATCATCTGCATATAGTAGAATATTTGAGTTTTGAACTGAGTCAACGATGTCATTGATGAACAGCAAGAATAACAGGGGTCCAAGATTCGATCCTTGAGGAACACCAGAAGTAGCAACAAACGATTGGGATTTATAACTATTGTAGTGCACACGCAGTTCACGCTGATTAAGATAAGTCGACAGAAAATAAAGTAGATCAGAAGAAAATTGAAAATGTACATTTAATTTATGAAGTAGTAATCCATGGTTAATGCGGTCAAATGCTTTTGAGAAATCTGTATAAACTACGTCAACCTGCGTATTATCATGTAATGAATTGAGGGTGTATTCAGTAAAGTTCATAAGATTGGTTGTTGTTGATCTGCCACTCATAAATCCATGTTGATGTATGGATATTCTGTGTCGCACAGAACTGTAAATATATTTATAAAGGATAGACTCAAACACTCTGCACAAATTCGAGAGAATTGCTATGGGTCGATAGTTTGAAATATAAGAAATATCTCCGGATTTGAGAATTGGAGTTATGTATGAGTCTTTAAGGAAGGATGGAGATGTATGATGGGATATAGAAAGATTGAACAGATAGAATAAAGGTTCAACAAAAAAGTCCATACAACCTATGAGGATATATGCTGGAAATTTGTCAGGACCAGGATTAGGGGATGATTTTATTGATTTAATAGCACCAAGAATATCTTCCTTACTTATATGAGTGATGATTACTATCTCAGCATTATTATGAATGATGTCTGCGTGAGGATCGAGTGTATTGTTTGTATAGACGCTTGAGAAGAAATCAGCAAAGCCTTGCACAATTTTAGAGGTAGAATCGTATATTATATTATTTAATTCCATGAAACCAGGTATTCTGGATTTATTACGTTTATTCTTTATGTAACTGAAGAGTTTTTCAGAATCGTTATATATACTTGTCGTGCTCTACTCTTATTTCTTATTTCTTTTTTGATTAATGCTCTCAAACGTTTGAATTCATCCAGGTACTTTCTATCGCCGTGTCGTTTGTATAGTTTGTGGTATTTTTCTTTAGATTTCAAATTATCAATAATTTGACGATTAAACCATGGTGGATAGGAACTAATACAAGGCTTCGAATGAGGGATACAGCTGTCAAAAGCAGAATGAAGAATTGCATAAAATTTCTCAAACGCAGCGTCAACATCATCAATAGAATAGACTTCTTCCCAGTTTATCTGAGATAGTAAATTATAAAGCTTGTCATAATTTCCATAGCGAAAATTATATCTAGAAATGCTATTCACCGTGCAGGATTTTAATTTCAAAGGAGTAGGAAGGGAGACTGTAGTGAGAAGAGAAGGATGATGATTATCTTCATCGACAAATGGATCAAGATGATGAGTGACAGAGCAGGGCATATTTGAGACAACAACGTCGAGCAATTTGCCATTACTGTTTAGAACATTATTGTACTGACTAGCATTCAATAAAATCATACAATCCTCAAAAGCCTTTGATAAGTTATCATTTTTCGAGGAAATTTTTATAAGATTTGTGATATTTAGATCACCAATAATTAGGAAACTACTGTTCAATAATGGAATGAAACTTTCGATAGAATCAAGAACAAATGGTAATTGTTCAAGAGTGACAGGTGGAGGACAATAGATAACTATAACATAGATAAAAGAATTGGATGAAGTAAATAATTCTATACAAAGGATGTCGGATAGGGAGCAGGGATGAAGTGGTAAGTTTATTTTGGTAGAGTGATATTTGTGATTTATAGCACAAAGGACTCCTCCCCCTCGTTTTTTACTACTTCTTAGTATATCTCTATCAGCTCTGTAGACATTATATTCAGAGGAAAATAATTCATCATTATACACATTGTCGCTCAGCCAAGTTTCAGTAAGGCAAATTAAATCGACAGAAGATGAGAGGCAGTTATTATAAAAAGTACTAGTTTTGGTATTCAATCCTCTTATGTTTTGATAGTATATTTGCATGGCCATGAGATATCAGGGAAAAAATAATTATAAAATAGATACCTATATACTATTTAATAATGTGGAAGAAAACACACAAAAAACGCTGTTGATAGAAAAATTAAATGTACAAGAAACGCATCAGGTAATAAACAATCTTTGACAGCTCAAGTGACAAACGTATTCAGTGAATGTAGCAGTTGAGTTCAGATATATATCAAATGTTCAAGTGTGGTTAAAAAATAAAAATAATAAAACTAAGTAAACTACAGAATTAGTACTTTCAACTCTTATAAATAATTATACAGGGATGAGCAGTTCAAATTTGATTGAAGAATCGAGTTCAGTAACCTTAAGAAATTTAATTGGGCGAAAACGTACAAGGTAACCAAGTACGGAATAAATATAATGTGAATATTCAACTGCTCCTATGGATAAAGTTTAACAAATTTATGAAAAATTATAGATTTTTTATGTCATCAGAGGGATTGACCTCTTTGATAACATTACCACTTTTATAAAAAATGTTTCCATCTGACGACCACACATTTTTATGACCAAATTTGGAAGAGACGGACTTTAAAAGATTCAAGCGAGTTTTGGTTGAATCTTCTTTGATTGAAATGTTTGAATTTTTCAACTTCTTCCTTGATTTCATCACTTGGTCGCGGCAACGGTATGAGGTAAATTTCACTATTATGGGACGAGGTCGGACTTGGGACGAAGCAGAGCCAGTATTTGATGATTTTTCACCCACACGATGGCATCGATCGATGCATTGCACAGGTATGTTTAGCGACAGTTTATTATTGAACACATCACCAACCTTTTCCTCAGTGTTTTCGGTTTGCTGTTCAGGTATATCGGGGGTATACTGCTAAAAGTGACAAAGTCAAAAAAACGTTATTCTGAAGAAATGCATTCAAATATTTGTTGTAATCGGAAAAAGCAGAGTTCAATTATTACATTTATTTTCAAATAGGTTTCATTTCTTAGTCATTTCTACTTTTCTTTTTCATAACAATTTTTTTGTAGCTTAGAGTATTTTGGTGGGAGGGGGTGAGTTTTGACTTGGTCACTAATGTATTTTGAACATAAATCAACTTAGTCACTTTTTAATATAAAGACTACTGAAGAACAGACCTCATATTATCAGCCAATAGTGTTCTTCATTAGCGCATACATCAAAATTTGATAATAAATCACCAAATATCATTTGATTATTGAGTTTATTTGGAAGAGAAAATTATTTTTTCATTAAAGTAGCTCCTAGGTATTGAACAGAAACATAAAAACAATACAAAAATGATTGTTGAAAACTCAAGTAGAGAAGTTTAAATGTTTTTAAGGGAAGAATTACTTGAATTATTGATAGCACTTAATCTAAACATTTTATTCATCCATCAGAATCGTCAGAAACTGATGGTTCTGGAGCACGATCTGTTTTTTTCTTGTCCACTGGAAATGACTTGAACCACGCATGAAATTCTTGAGGAATGACATTTGTACCACACAACCTCATGAGGTCCTTTTTCTATGCTTCTGAAATTGGTAATAAGCTGTTGTATAGTTTTGGTAAATCTCCTGTGATAACTGAAGGACGACCACGACCATAAGTTCAAATAAGTCGGAATTCTTGATCCTCGTGACTGTATTTAAAAAGAATTATACCTGACTTCTCCTTTTCATATCTCAAAACTTTAATTCTTAACCAGTTCACCTGTTCTCTTGTACTATCTGTTGATCTGTTTTTAATTATTTTTGCTGCAAGCTTTTTCAAATTAATAATAACTGAAAACTTGATTTCTGAAACTATATAGCTTCCACTTCCTTTCCCCTTTTTTCTACAAGATCAAGCTGTTAGAAAAATATTAAGCCAGTCGTTCAAGGAATATACAGAAACATGTCTTCTAGCGCTTTCTATCGCGCTATGCATAGAGTCACACTCCATATGGGAGTGATCTTTCTCTAAAAATTTGTGCTCAATTACTCGCAGGTGTGTACTTTGTACAATGTACATGAATAAAGCTGCTATGAACTGGTTGCGATTCTGACCGCTGCATGTATCAGAAAACAGGGAAATTTCATTTACATGATTTGGCACTTGCAATATCCACTGGAAAAGAGCAGTCCCTATTTCACAGCTTCCTCTTTGACCATTGATTTCGGACCAAAAACAACAGTATCCTTTGTTTGGTGAAGCAGATTTATAAACCGTCAGGTTGTATACATTTATCTTCCTACTATAATACATTTGTGAAGCTGCGGAGGAAGGAATTTGTGAAACACTTTGTAGATCATATGATACACTCATAAAACTCTTGTCTTCTACTGCGCGAAGTCTATCTTCAATCTAAGTTTTATTTGCTCCATTCTTTCTCTTCATGTGAGCCTCATATTCAATTCTCATTTTTTCGTCTTGTTTCTCATTTTGATGATTGTTACAAATTATGCATTGATCCTTTTTCGGGTGGAAGAATGAAAGGTTATAATTTTCACTAAAAAATCTCCTGTAAGTAATTTCCGAAACAATTGGCTCCTTCACATTTCCATTATCTTTTTCCTTCTCTTTGGCTTCTGCTACATATAACTCGTACATTTTCCGAATTGAAAAATTAGGGTCTGAATATTGCCTTTTTGTCGTTTTCCGGCAGTAGTGTGACTCGACTGTATGAAAGCTTTCCATATGAAGTTTTACTTTTCGTATTACAGAAGGGTCTGTTTTATTTGGAGGTTCTTATTTCCCGCGCTGGTCAGTTTCTATGAATATGCCAGAATCATTCTTTCCTGCCAATGCTTTCTCTACAGGACCATGACTGATGCTCAGTGTCCTCAAGAAAAAAGTTTTGCAGACGCGTATTCTTTCATCACCTTTCTTGAAGAAGTACACTCTACTATTCTGTTCATTTATTCCAGTTCCTGTCCGTATTCTCTTTGTCTTAGTTTGCTCATTTGTAACGTGGTTTATTATAAAATCTTTCTGACGACAATAGTCTAGCCTCCAGAATGACGAACAAACATCTTTCCGATAATCATTATCAAATTTTAAAGTACAATGCCATCTACACGAGTCACAGTTTATATCTTTAGGCGATTCACCAGCTTTCAAACCTTGCTATGTTCTGTAAGGTTGGCTTGACTTTCTCTTTCTTTTCATTTTATTATTTTCCCAATTTTCAAGAGTTGCCTTTTTCCATTAAGTTAGTTTTTTTCTTTTGCGATCTTCTTCTTCAGATAGGCTCAGATTTTCTGAATCAAATGGTTCATATAAATCACTACTACCATCAGATAACACTATGTTGTCATCTAAAAGCTCATGATTGGTACTGCAAGATGGCTCATTTGAATGATTCAAATCATCTCTATTCATTTCAATCGTACTTTAAGATTTTTTGGTTATATTTTGTACATCTTTATTCGCTGGAATATCTGCACTACCATTGGATAGCGCTGTGTTTGTATCTAGAAGCTCATGATTGGTACTGCAAGATGACTCATTTGATTGATCTCGATTTGTTTCAATCGTTTTTTAAGATCTTTTGGTTAAATTTTGTACATCTTCATTCATTGAAATATCTGAAGAAAAATGCCAGTATGTAATAGGGAATAAAGTGAATCAGATATTATATCTTCAATATTTTGGAATAGTATATCATAAGAGTACAAACAAGTCATACTCGCTTACAAGCAAAATGTGAATAAAATTATATTATAACTAGTTTCTTACCTTCATCGTTTTTCAGAGCTCGTATTGCCAGCTCAAGCATCAATCTACTCCTCTCCATAGATGTGAACTCGACAACGATAGCTTCACAGAAATTTAATGTTGTAAATGACAGCTTTGAACACATGAATGTATCTTACTTGACAACTATTTTTAGGTTATGTTAATTCAAGCTGTTTCTCGTTGTTCTCAATAGTCTGTTCTGATTCAGCAGAAAGTGACCAAGTCTAGTTAGTAAATGCATGTAGACAGAACTTTATCAAATAAAAATGTTCAAGTCAATTTAGTCATTCTGACTTGTAGAATACATAGCCCACTGGAATTGGTCACTTTGTGCAGCATCTCAAAAAGTTATTTCTACCACAGATATTGACTTGGGCAATTTTTCCTAGTATATGTATTACATTTTTGAAACACTTGGGAACTTCGACTCTTTTTTCATAGTTTTTTACTTGGTCACTTTTAGCAGTATACCCACGATATATTTTATTTTATGCATATTCAAGGCATATTCTGATGATATTCCAGTGCATATTGCATGCATGTTTCGGTCATATTCTCCTGCATGTATTTCGCACCCTGCTGATGTATTTGGTGCTAGATTCTGCCATATAACGCACTTTTGAAGCAAAATCTTCCTTCTGAGCAGATTTACAGAGCCAAAAATTTCTCAGCGAGGCTCAGAAAAAACGCTGATAACTCGCTGGAAACGCAAAATTTTGTGCATTTGAGGACAGATTCATACGTATTGTGTTGTATTGAATAGATTTATGTGACTTGCGATACTTTAAAACTGCTCAGAATGTGGTAATTTCGACTTATTTCAAACTTCATATAACTGCAGATAGCGCTCCCAAAACACGAAATATGATGTTTTTGTCGATTGATTCATACATATAATGAGGTCCTGAATAGGAATATGAACTTTTTGATTGTGAAAATTTGCGCGGAAATGCGTGATTTCGACTTATTCCAAAGTTTGTAAAAATGCAAATAGCACTCTAAAAACACGAAATATGATGTATCTGGTGTTAGATTCTGCCATATAACGCTTTTTTGAAGCAAAATCTTGCTTCTGAGCGGGTTTACAGAGTCAAAAATTTCTCAACGAGACTCAGAAAAAACGCTGATAACTCGCTGAAAACGCAAAATTTTGTGCATTTGAGGACGGATTCATACGTATTATGTTGTATCGGATAGATTCATGTGACTTGCGATACTTTGAAACTGCTCAGAATGTGGTAATGTTGACTTAATTCAAACTTCATATAACTGCAGATAGCGCTCTGAAAACACGTAATATAATGTTTTTGTCGATAGATTCATACATATTATGAGGTCCTGAATAGGAATATGAACTTTTTGATTGTGAGAATCTGCGCGGAAAAGCGTGATTTCGACTAATTCCAAAGTTTGTAAAACTGCAAATAGCACTCTAAAAACACGAAATATGATGTATTTGGTGCTAGATTCTGCCATATAACGCACTTTTGAAGCAAAATCTTGCCTCTGAGCAGATTCACAGAGTTGAAAATTCCTTAACGAGATTCAGAAAAAACGCTGATAACTTGCTGGAAACGCAAAATTTAGTGCATTTGAGGACGGATTCATGCGTATTATGTTGTATTGGATAGATTTATGTGATTTGCGATACTTTGAAACTGCTCAGAATGTGGTAATTTCGACTTATTTCAAACTTCATATAACTGCAGATAGCGCTCTGAAAACACAAAATATGATGTTTTTGTCGATTGATTCATACATATAATGAGGTCTTGGATAGGAATATGAACTTTTTGATTGTGAAAATCTGCGCAAAAAAGCGTGGTTCCGACTTATGCCAAAGTTTGTAGAAATGCGAATAGCACTCTAAAAACACGAAATATGATGTATCTGGTGTTAGATTCTGCCATATAACGCACTTTTGTAGCAAAATCTTGCTCCTGAGCAGATTTGAACAGTCAAAAATTTTTCAACGAGACTCAGAAAAAACGCTGATAACTCGCTGGAAACGCAAAATTTTGTGCATTTGAGGACGGATTCATACGTATTATGTTGTATTGGATAGATTTACGTGACTTGCGATACTCTGAAACTGCTCAGAATGTGGTAATTTTGACTTATTTCAAACTTCATATAACTGCAGATAGCGCTCTGAAAACACGAAATATGATGTTTTTATCGATTGATTCATACACATTATGAGCTCCTAAATAGGAATTAGAACTTTTTGATTGTGAAAATCTGCGCGGAAAACCGTGATTTCGATTTATTCCAAAGTTTGTAAAACTGCAAATAGCACTCTAAAAACACGAAATCTGATGTATTTGGTGCCAGATTCTGCCATATTACGCACTTTTGAAGCAAAATCTTGCTTCTGGGCAGATTTACAGAGTCAAAAATTTCTCAACGAGTCTTAGAAAAGACGCTGATAACTCGCTGGAAACGGAAAATTTTGTGCATTTGAGGACGGATTCAGACGTATTATGTTGTATTGGATAGATTTATGTGACTTGAGATACTTTGAAACTGCTCAAAATGTGGTAATTTTGACTTATTTCAAACTTCATATAACTGCAGATAGCGCTCTGAGAACAAAAAATATGATGTTTACGTCGATGGATTCATACATATTATGAGGTCCTGAATAGGAATATTGTATTTTTGATTGTGAAAATCTGCGCGGAAAAGCTTGATTGCGACTTATTCCAAAGTTCGTAAAACTGCAATTTGCACTCCAAAAACACAAAATATGATGTATTTGGTGCTAGATTCTGCCATATAACGCACTTTTGAAGAAAAATCTTCCTTCTGAGCAGATTAACAGAATCAAAAATTTCTCAACGAGACTTAGAAAGAGCGCTGATAACTCGCTGGAAACGCAAAATTTTGTGCATTTGAAAACGGATTCATGCGTATTATGTTGTATTGGATAGTTTCATGTGATTTGCGATACTTTGAAACTGCTCAGAATGTGGTAATTTTGACTTATTGCAAACTTCATATAACTGCAGATAGCGCTCTGAAAACACGAAATATGATGTTTTTTTCGATAGATTCATACATATTATGGGGTCCTGAATAGAAATGAAAACTTTTTGATTGTGAAAATCTGCGCGGAAAAGCGTGATTTCGACTCATTCCAAAGTTTGTAAAACTGCGGAAAGCACTCTAAAAACACAAAATATGAAGTATTTTGTGCTAGATTCTGCCATATAACGCACTTTTGAAGCAAAATCTTGCTTCTGAGCAGATTTGCAGACTCAAAAATTTCTCAACGAGACTCGAAAAAAACGCTGATAACTTGCTGGAAACGCAAAATTTAGTGCATTTGAGGACGGATTTATGCGTACCATGTTGTATTGGATAGATTTATGTCATTTGCGATACTTTGAAACTGCTCAGAATGTGGTGATTTTGACTTATTTCAAACTTCATATAACTGCAGATAGCGCTTTGAGAACACAAAATATGATTTTTTTGTCGATAGATTCATACATATTATGAGGTCCTGAATAGGATTATGAACTTTTTGATTGTGAAAATCTGCGCGGAAAAGCGTGATTTTGACTTATTCCAAAGTTTGTAAAACTGCAAATAGCACTCTAAAAACACGAAATATGATGTATTTGGTGCTAGATTCTGCCATATAACGCACTTCTGAAGCAAAATCTTGCTTCCGAGCAGATTCAAATAGAAAAAAATTCCTCAACGAGACTCAGAAAAAAAGCTGATAACTCGCTGGAAACGCAAAATTTAGTGCATTTGAGGACGGATTCATGCGTATTATGTTGTATTGGATAGATTCATGTGATTTGCGATACTTTGAAACTGCTCGGAATGTGGTAATTTTGACTTATTTCAAACTTCATATAACTGCAGATAGCGCTCTGAAAACATGAAATATGAGGTTTTTGTCGATAGATTCGTACATATCATGAGGTCCTGAATAGAAATATGAACTTTCTGATTGTGAAAATCTGCGCGGAAAAGCGTGATTTCGACTTATTCCAAAGTTTATAAACTGCAAATAGCACTCTAAAAACACGAAATATGATGTATTTGGTGCTAGATTCTGCCATATAACGTACTTTTGAAACTAAATCTTGCTTCTGAGCAGATTTACAGAGTTGAAAATTCCTCAACAAGACTCAGAAAAAACGCTGATATCTCGCTGGATACGCAAAATTCAGTGCATTTGAGAACGGATTCATGTGTATTATGTTGTATTGGATAGATTTATGTGATTTGCGATACTTTGAAACTGCTCAGAATGTGGTAATTTTGACTTATTTCAAACTTCATATAACTGCAGATAGCGCTCTGAAAACACGGAATATGATGTTTTTGTCGATAGATTCAAACATATTATAAGGTCCTGAATAGGAATATGAATTTTTTGATTGTGGAAATCTGCGCGGAATAGCGTGATTCCGACTTATTTCCAAGTTTGTAAAACTGCAAATAGCACTCCTAAAACACAAAATATGATGTATTTGGTGCTAGATTCTGCCATATAACGCACTTTTGAAGCAAAATCTTGCTTCTAAGCAGATTTTCAGAGTCAAAAATTTCTCAACGAGTCTCAGAGAGAACGCTGATAACTCGTTGGAAACGCAAAATTTTGTGCATTTGAGGACGGATTTATGCGTATTATGTTGTATTGAATAGAGTTATGTGATTTGCGATACTTTGAAACTGCTCAGAATGTGGTATTTTTGACCTATTTCAAACTTCATATAACTGCAGATAGCGCTCTGAAAACAAGGAATATGATGTTTTCGTCGATAGATTCATACATATTATGAGGTCCTGAATAGAAATAAAAACTTTTTGATTGTGAAAATCTGCGCGGAAAAGCGTGATTTCGACTTATGCCAAAGTTTGTAAAACTGCGAATAGCACTCTAAAAACACGAAATATGATGTATTTTGTGCTAGATTCTGCCATATAACGCACTTTTGAAGCAAAATCTTGCTTCTGAGCAGAATATCAGAGTCAAAAATTTCTCAACGAGACTCGGAAAAAACGCTGATAACTCGCTAGAAACGCAAAATTTAGTGCATTTGAGGACGGATTCATGCCTATTATGTTGTATTGGATAGATTTATGTGATTTGCGATACTTTGAAACTGCTTAGAATGTGGTAATTTTGACTTATTTCAAACTCCATATAACTGCAGATAGCGCTCTGAAAACACGAAATATGATGTTTTTGTCGATAGATTAATACGTATTATGAGGTCCTGAATTGGAATATGAACTTTTTGATCGTGAAAATCTGCGCGGAAAAGCGTGATTTCGACTCATTCCAAAGTTTGTAGAACTGCAAATAGCACTCTTAAAACACAAAATATGATGTATTTGTAGTTAGATTCTGCCATATAACGCACTTTTGAAGCAAAATCTTGCTTCTGAGCAGATTTACAGAGTCAGAAATTTCTCAACGAGACTCAGAAAAAACGCTGATAACTCGCTGAAAACGCAAAATTTTGTGCATTTGAGGACGGATTCATACGTATTATGTTGTATTGGATAGATTCATGTGACTTGCGATACTTTGAAACTGCTCAGAATGTGGTAATGTTGACTTATTTCAAACTTCATATAACTGCAGATAGCGCTCTGAAAACACGTAATATGATGTTTTTGTCGATAGATTCATACATATTATGAGGTCCTGAATAGGAATATGAACTTTTTGATTGTGAAAATCTGCGCGGAAAAGCGTGATTTCGACTAATTCCAAAGTTTGTAAAACTGCAAATAGCACTCTAATAACACGAAATAGGATGTATTTTGTGCTAGATTCTGCCATATACTTTTGAAGCAAAATCTTGCTTCTGAGCAGATTTCAGAGTCAAAAATTTCTCAACGAGACTCGGGAAAAACGCTGATAACTCGCTGAAAACGCAGAATTTTGTGCATTTGAAGACGAATTCATGCGTATTATGTTGTATTGGATAGATTTATGTGACGTGCGATACTCTGAAACTGCTCAGAATGTGGTAATTTTGACATATTTCAAACTTCATATAACTGCAGATAGCGCTTTGAAAACACTAATTATGATGTTTTTATCGATTGATTCATACACATTATGAGCTCCTGAATAGGAATATGAACTTTTTGATTGTGAAAATCTGCGCGGAAAACCGTGATTTCGACTTATTCCAAACTTTGTAAAACTGCAAATAGCACTCTAAAAACACGAAATCTGATATATCTGGTGTTAGATACTGACATATAACGCACTTTTGAAGCAAAATCTGGCTTCTGAGCAGATTTACAGACTCAAAAATCTCTCAACGAGACTCAGGAAAAACGCTGTTAACTCGCTGAAAACGCAAAATTTTGTGCATTTGGGGACGGATTCATACTTATTATGTTGTATTGGATTGATTTATGTGACTTGCGATACTTTGAAACAGCTCAGAATGTGGTAATTTTGACTTATTTCAAACTTCATATAACTGCAGATAGCGCTCTGAAAACACGAAATATGATGTTTTTGTCGATTGATTTATACATATAATGAGGTCCTGAATAGGAATATGAACTTTTTGATTGTGAAAATCTGCGCGGAAAAGCGTGATTTCGACTTATTCCAAAGTTTGTAAAAATGCAAATAGCACTCTAAAAACACGAAATATGATGTATCTGGTGTTAGATTCTGCCATATAACGCACTTTTGTAGCAAAATCTTGCCCCTGAGCAGATTTAAACAGTCAAAAATTTTTCAACGAGACTCAGAAAAAACGCTGATAACTCGCTGGAAACGCAAAATGCTGTGCATTTGAGGACGGATTCATACATCTTATGTTGTATTGGATAGATTTATGTGACTTGCGATACTCTGAAACTGCTCAGAATGTGGTAATTCTGACATATTTCAAACTTCATATAACTGCAGATAGCGCTCTGAAAACACTGATTATGATGTTTTTATCGATTGATTCATACACATTATGAGCTCCTGAATAGGAATATGAACTTTTTGATTGTGAAAATCTGCGCGGAAAACCGTGATTTCGACTTATTCCAAACTTTGTAAAACTGCAAATAGCACTCTAAAAATACGAAATCTGATGTATCTGGTGTTAAATACTGACATATAACGCACTTTTGAAGCAAAATCTGGCTTCTGAGCAGATTTACAGACTCAAAAATTTCTC
This sequence comes from Dromius quadrimaculatus, assembly GCA_963989225.1. Lineage (NCBI taxonomy): Eukaryota > Metazoa > Arthropoda > Insecta > Coleoptera > Carabidae > Dromius > Dromius quadrimaculatus. The sequence continues at coordinate 132,673 of CAXDIG010000404.1, forward strand.
AACGAGACTCAGAAAAAACGCTGATAACTCGCTGAAAACGCAAAATTCTGTGCATTTGAGGACGGATTCATACGTATTATGTTGTATTGGATAGATTCATGTGACTTGCGATACTTTGAAACTGCTCAAAATGTGGTAATTTTGACTTATTTCAAACTTCATATAACTGCAGACAGCGCTCTGAAAACACGAAATATGATGTTTTTGTCGATAGATTCATACATATTATGAGGTCCTGAATAGGAATATGAACTTTTTGATTGTGTAAATCTGCGCGGAAAAGCGTGATTTCGACTAATTCCAAAGTTTGTAAAACTGCAAATAGCACTCTAAAAACACGAAATATGATGTATTTGGTGCAAGATTCTGCCATATAACGCACTTTTGAAGCAAAATCTTGCTTCTGAACAGATTTACACAGTCAAAAATTACTCAACGAGACTCAGAAAAAACGCTGATAATTCGCTTGAAACGCAAAATTTAGTGCATTTGAGGACGGATTCATGCGTATTATGTTGTATTGGTTAGATTTATGTGATTTGCGATACTTTGAAACTGCCCTGAATGTAGTCATTTTGACTTATTTCAAACTTCATATAACTGCAGATAGCACTCTGAAAACACGAAATATGATGTTTTTGTCGCTTGATTCATACATATTATGAGGTCCTGAATGAGAATATGAACTTTTTGATTGTGAAAATCTGCGCGGAAAAGCGTGATTTCGAGTTTTTCCAGAGTTTGTGAAACTGCAAATAACACACTGAAAACACGAAATATGATGTATTTTGTGCCAGATTCTGCCATATAACGCACTTTTAAAGCAAAATCTTGCTTCTGGGCAGATTTACAGAGTCAAAAATTTCTCAACAAGTCTTAGAAAAAACGCTGATAACTCGCTGAAAACGCTAAATTTTGTGCATTTGAGGACGGATTTATACGTATTATGTTGTATTTGATAGATTCATGTGACTTGCGATACTTTGGAACTGCTCAGAATGTGGTAATGTTGACTTATTTTAAACTTCATATAACTGCAGATAGCGCTCTGAAAACACGTGATATGATGTTTTTGTCGATAGATTCATACATATTATGAGGTCCTGAATAGGAATATGAACTTTTTGATTATGAAAATCTGCGCGGAAAAGCCTGATTTCGACTGATTTCAAAGTTTGTGAAACTGCAAATAGCACTCTAAAAACGCGGAATATGATGTATTTGGTGCTAGATTCTGCCATATAACGCACTTTTGAAGCAAAATCTTGCCTCTGAGCAAATTTACAGAGTTGAGAATTCCTTAACGAGACTCAGAGAAAACGCTGATAACTCGCTGGAAACGCAAAATTTAGTGCATTTGAGGACGGATTCATGCGTATTATGTTGTATTGGATAGATTTATGTGATTTGCGATACTTTGAAACTGCTCAGAATGTGGTAATTTTGACTTATTTCAAACTCCATATAACTGCAGAGAGCACTCTGAAAACACGAAATATGATGTTTTTGTCGATAGATTCATACATATTATGAGGTCCTGAATTGAAATATGAACTTTTTGATCGTGAAAATCTGCGCGGAAAAGCGTTATTTCGACTCATTCCAAAGTTTGTAGAACTGCAAATAGCACTCTAAAAACATGAAATATGATGTATTTGGTGTTAGATTCTGCCATATAACGCACTTTTGAAGCAAAATCTTGCTTCTGAGCAGATTCACAGAGTCAAAAATTTCTCAACGAGACTCAGAAAAAACGCTGATAACTCGCTGAAAACGCTAAATTTTGTGCATTTGAGGACGGATTCATACGTATTATGTTGTATTGGATAGATTCATGTGACTTGCAATACTTTGGAACTGCTCAGAATGTGGTAATTTTGACCTATTTCAAACTTCATATAACTGCAGATAGCGCTCTGAAAACACGAAATATGATGTTTTTGTCGATAGATTCATACATATTATGGGGTCCTGAATAGGAATAAAAACTTTTCGACTGTGAATATCTGCACGGAAAAGCGTGATTTTGACTTATTCCAAAGTTTGTAAAACTGCAAATAGCACTCTAAAAACACGAAATATGATGTAGTTTGTGCTAGATTCTGCCATATACTCTTGAAGCAAAATTTTGCTCCTGAGCAGATTTACAGAGTCAATAATTTCTCAACGAGACTCGGAAAAAACGCTGATAACTCGCTGGAAACGCAGAATTTTGTGCATTTGAGGACGGATTCATGCGTATTATGTTGTATTGGATGGATTTATGTGATTTGCGATACTTTGAAACTGCTCATTTCAAACTTCATATAACTGCAGATAGCGCTCTGAAAACACGAAATATGATGATTTCGTCGATAGATTCAAACATATCATGAGGTCCTGAATAGGAATCTGAGCTTTTTGATTGTGGAAATCTGCGCTGAAAAGCGTGATTTCGACTTATTCCAAGGTTTGTAAAACTGCGAATAGCACTATGAAAACACGAAATATGATTTATTTGGTGCTAGATTCTGCCACATAACGCACTTTTGGAGCAAAATCTTACTTCTGAACAGATTTACAGAGTCAAAAATTACTCAACAAGACTCGAAAAAAACGCCGATAATTCGCTGGAAACGCAAAATTTAGTGCATTTGAGGACGGATTTATGCGTATCATGTTGTATTGGATAGATTTATGTGTTTTGCGATACTTTGAAACTGCTCAGAATGCGGTCATTTTGACTTATTTCAAACTTCATATAACTGCAGATAGCGCTCTGAAAACACGAAATATTATGTTATTGTCGATTGATTCATACATATTATGAGGTCCTGAATGAGAATATAAACTTTTTGATTGTGAAAATCTGCGCGGAAAAGCGTGATTTCGAGTTTTTCCAAAGTTTGTGAAACTGCAAATAATACTCTAAAAACACGAAATATGATGTATTTGGTGCCAGATTCTGCCATATAACGCTCTTTTGAAGCAAAATCTTGCTTTTGGGCAGATTTACAGAGTCAAAAATTCCTCGACGAGTCTTAGAAAAAACGCTGATAACTCGCTGGAAACGCAAAATTTTGTACATTTGAGGACGGATTCATGCGTATTATGTTGTATTGGATAGATTTATGTGATTTGCGATACTTTGAAACTGCTCAGAATGTGGTAATTTTGACTTATTTCAAACATCATATAACTGCAGATAGCGCTCTGAAAACACGGAATATGATGTTTTTATCGATTGATTCATACACATTATGAGCTGCTGGATAGGAATATGAACTTTTTGATTGTGAATATCTGCGCGGAAAAGCGTGATTTCGACTTATTCCAAAGTTTGTAAAACTGCAAATAGCACTCCAAAAACACGAAATCTGATGTATCTGGTATTAGATTCTGCCATATAACGCACTTTTGAAGCAAAATCTTGCTTCTGAGCAGATTGACAGACTCAAAAATTCCTCAACGAGACTCACAAAAAAACGCTGATAACTTGCTGAAAACGCAGAATTCTGTGCATTTGAGGACGGATTCATACGTATTATGTTGTATTGGATAGATTTATGTGACTTGCGATACTTTGAAACTGCTCAAAATGTGGTAATTTTGACCTATTTCAAACTTCATATAACTGCAGATAGCGCTCTGAAAACACGGAATATGATGTTTCTGTCGATAGATTCATACATATTATGAGGTCCTGAATAGGAATAAAAACTTTTTGATTGTGGAAATCTGCGCGGAAAAGCGTGATTTCGACTTATCCCAAAGTTTGTAAAACTGCAAATAGCACTCTAAAAACACGAAATATGATGTATTTTGTGCCAGATTCTGCCATATATTTTTGAAGCAAAATCTTGCTTCTGAGCAGATTTACAGAGTCAGAAATTTCTCAACGAGACTCGGAAAAAAACGCTGATAACTCGCTGGAAACGCAGAATTTTGTGCATTTGAGTTCGGATTCATGCGTATTATGTTGTTTTGGATAGATTTATGTGATTTGCGATACTTTGAAACTGCTCGGAATGTGGTCATTTTGACTTATTTCAAACTTCATATAACTGCAGATAGCGCTCTGAAAACACGGAATATGATGTTTTTGTCGATTGATTCATACATATTATGAGGTCCTGAATGAGAATATGAACTTTTTGAATGTGAAAATCTGCGCGGAAAAGCGTGATTCCGACTTATCCCAAAGTTTGTAAAACTGCAAAAAGCACTCTTAAAACACGAAATCTGATGTATCAGGTGTTAGATTCTGCCATATAACGCACTTTTTAAGCAAAATCTTGCTTCTGAGCAGATTTACAGACTCAAAAAATTCTCAACGAGACTCGGAAAAAACGCTGATAACTCGCTGGAAACGCAGAATTTTGTGCATTTGAGGACGGATTTATACGTATTATGTTGTATTGGATAGATTTATGTGACTTGCGATACTTTGAAACTGCTCAAAATGTAGTCTATTTGACTTATTTCAAACTTCATATAACTGCAGATAGCGCTCTGAAAACACGAAATATGATGTTTTTGTCGATTGATTCATACATATTATAAGGTCCTGAATGAGAATATGAACTTTTTGATTGTGAAAATCCGCGCGGAAAAGCGTGATTTCGAGTTTTTCCAGAGTTTGTGAAACTGCAAATAACACACTGAAAACACGAAATATGATGTATTTGGTGCCAGATTCTGCCATATAACGCACTTTTGAAGCAAAATCTTGCTTCTAGGCAGATTTACAGAGTCAAAAATTTCTCAACGAGTCTTAGAAAAAACGCTGATAACTCGCTGGAAACGGAAAATTTTGTACATTTGAGGACGGATTCATGCGTATTATGTTGTATTGGATAGATTTATGTGATTTGCGATACTTTGAAACTGCTCAGAATGTGGTAATTTTGACTTATTTCAAACTCCATATAACTACAGATAGCACTCTGAAAACACGGAATATGATGTTTTTGTCGATAGATTCATACATATTATGAGGTCCTGAATTGGAATATGAACTTTTTGATCGTGAAAATCTGCGCGGAAAAGCGTGATTTCGACTCATTCCAAAGTTTGTAGAACTGCAAATAGCACTCTAAAAACATGAAATATGATGTATTTGGTGTTAGACTCTGCCATATAACGCACTTTAGAAGCAAAATCTTGCTTCTGAGCAGATTCACAGAGTCAAAAATTTCTCAACGAGACTCAGAAAAAACGCTGATAACTCGCTGAAAACGCTAAATTTTGTGCATTTGAGGACGAATTCATACGTATTATGTTGTATTGGATAGATTCATGTGACTTGCGATACTTTGGAACTGCTCAGAATGTGGTAATGTTGACTTATTTCAAACTTCATATAACTGCAGATAGCGCACTGAAAACACGTAATATGATGTTTTTGTCGATAGATTCATACATATTATGAGGTCCTGAATAGGAATATGAACTTTTTGATCATGAAAATCTGCGCGGAAAAGCGTGATTTCGACTGATTCCAAAGTTTGTGAAACTGCAAATAGCACTCTAAAAACACGGAATATGATGTATTTGGTGCTAGATTCTGCCATATAACGCACTTTTGAAGCAAAATCTTGCCTCTGAGAAGATCTACAGAGTTGAGAATTCCTTAACGAGACTCAGAAAAAACGCTGATAACTCGCTGGAAACGCAAAATTAGGTGTATTTGAGGACGGATTCATGCGTATTATGTTGTATTGGATAGATTTATGTGACTTGCGATACTATGAAACTGCTCAAAATGTGGTAATTTTGACTTATTTCAAACTTCATATAACTGCAGATAGCGCTCTGAAAACACTGGGATATGATGTTTTTGTCGATAGATTTATACATATTATGAGGTCCTGAATAGGAATATGAACTTTTTAATTGTGAAAATCTGCGCGGAAAAGCGTGATTTCGATTTATTCCAAAGTTTGTAAACCTGCAAATAGCACTCTAAAAACACGGAATATGATGTATTTGGTGCAAGATTCTGCCATATAACGCACTTTTGAAGCAAAATCTTGCCTCTGAGAAGATTTACAGAGTTGAGAATTCCTCAACGAGACTCAGAAAAAACGCTGATAACTCGCTGGAAACGCAAAATTTTGTGCATTTGAGGACGGATTCATGCGTATTATGTTGTATTGGATAGATTTATGTGATTTGCGATACTTTGAAACTGCTCAGAATGTGGTAATTTTGACCTATTTCAAACTTCATATAACTGCAGATAGCGCTCTGAAAACACGAAATATGATGTTTTTGTCGATAGATTCATACATATTATGGGGTCCTGAATAGGAATCAAAACTTTTCGATTGTGAAAATCTGCACGGAAAAGCGTGATTTTGACTTATTCCAAAGTTTGTAAAACTGCAAATAGCACTCTAAAAACACGAAATATGATGTAGTTTGTGCTAGATTCTGCCATATACTCTTGAAGCAAAATTTTGCTCCTGAGCAGATTTACAGAGTCAAAACTTTCTCAACGAGACTCGGAAAAAACGCTGATAACTCGCTGGAAACGCAGAATTTTGTGCATTCGAGGACGGATTCATGCGTACGATGTTGTATAGGATAGATTTTTGTGATTTGCGATACTTTGAAACTGCTCATTTCAAACTTCATATAACTGCAGATAGCGCTCTGAAAACACGAAATATGATGATTTCGTCGATAGATTCATACATATCATGAGGTCCTGAATAGGAATATGAGCTTTTTGATTGTGAAAATCTGAGCTGAAAAGCGTGATTACGACTTATTCCAAGGTTTGTAAAACTGCGAATAGACCTATGAAAACACGAAATATGATTTATTTGGTGCTAGATTCTGCTATATAACGCACTTTTGGAGCAAAATCTTGCTTCTGAACAGATTTACAGAGTCAAAAATTACTCAACAAGACTCAGAAAAAACGCTGATAATTCGCTGGAAACGCAGAATTAAGTGCATTTGAGGACGGATTTATGCGTATTATGTTGTATTGGATTGATTTATGTGATTTGCGATACTTTGAAACTGCTCAGAATATGGTCATTTTGACTTATTTCAAACTTCATATAACTGCAGATAGCGCTCTGAAAACACGGAATATGATGTTTTTATCGATTAATTCATACACATGATGAGCTCCTGAATAGGATTATGAACTTTTTGATTGTGAAAATCTGCGCGGAAAAGTGTGATTTCGACTTATTCCAAAGTTTGTAAAACTGTAAATAGCACTCTAAAAACTCAAAATATTATGTATTTGGTGCTAGATTCTGCCATATAACGCACTTTTGAAAGCAAAATCTTGCCTCTGAGCAGATTTACAGAGTTGGAAATTTCTTAACGAGACTCAGAAAAAACGCTGATAACTCGCTGGAAACGCAAAATTTAGTGTATTTGAGGACGGATTCATGCGTATTATGTTGTATTGGATGGATTTATGTGACTTGCGATACTATGAAACTGCTCAGAATGTGGTAATTTTGACTTATTCCAAACTTCATATAACTGCAGATAGCGCTCTGAAAAAACGGGATATGATGTTTTCGTTGATAGATTCATACATATTATGAGGTCTTGAATAGGAATATGAACTTTTTGATTGTGAAAATCTGCGCGGAAAAGCATGATTTCGACTTAATCCAAAGTTTGTAAAACTGCGAATAGCGCTCTAAAAACACGAAATATGAAGTATTTTGTGCTAGATTCTGCCATATAACGCTCTTTTGAAGCAAAATCTTGCTTCTGAGCAGATTTGCAGAGTCAAAAATTTCTCAACGAGACTCAGAAAAAACGCTGATAACTCGCTGGAAACGCAAAATCTTCTGCATTCGAGGACGGATTTATGCGTATCATGTTGTATTGGATAGATTCATGTGATTTCCGATACTCTGAAACTCCTCAGAATGTGGTAATTTTGACTTATTTCAAACTTCATATAACTGCAGATAGTGCTCTGAAAACACGAAATATGAGGTTTCCGTCGATAGATTCATACATATCATGAGGTCCTGAATAGGAATATGAGCTTTTTGATTGTGAAAATCTGCGCGGAAATGCGTGATTTCGACTTATTCTAAAGTTTGTAAAACTGCAAATAGCACTTTGAAAACACAAAATATGATGTATTTGGTGCTAGATTCTGTCATATAACGCACTTTTGGAGCAAAATCTTGCTTGTGAACAGATTTACAGAGTCAAAAATTACTCAACGAGACTCAGAAAAAACGCTGATATCTCACTGAAAACGTATAATTTAGTGCATTTGAGGACGAATTCATGCGTATTATGTTGTATTGGATAGATTTATGTGATTTCCGATACTTTGAAACTGCTCAGAATGTGGTCATTTTGACTTATTTCAAACTCCATATAACTGCAGATAGCGCTCTGAAAACACGAAATATGATATTTTTGTCGATAGATTCATACATATTATGAGGTCCTGAATTGGAATATGAACTTTTTGATCCTGAAAATCTGCGCGGAAAAGCGTGATTTCGACTTATTCCAAAGTTTGTAGAACTGAAAATAGCACTCTAAGAACATGAAATATGATGTATTCGGTGTTAGATTCTGCCATATAACGCACTTTTGAAGCAAAATCTTGCTTCTGAGCAGATTCACAGACTTAAAAATTTCTCAACGAGTCTTAGAAAAAACGCTGATAACTCGCTGGAAACGCAAAATTTTGTACATTTGAGGACGGATTCATGCGTATTATGTTGTATTGGATAGATTTATGTGATTTGCGATACTTTGAAACTGCTCAGAATGTGGTAATTTGACTTATTTCAAACTCCATATAACTGCAGATAGCGTTCTGAAAACACGAAATATGATGTTTTTGTTGATAGATTCATACATATTATGAGGTCCTGAATAGGAATATGAACTTTTTGAATGTGAAAATTTGCGCGGAAAAGCGTGATTTTGACTAATTCCAAAGTTTGTGAAACTGCAAATAGCACTCTAAAAACACGAAATATGATGTATTTGGTGCTAGATTCTGCCATATAACGCATTTTTGAAGCAAAATCTTGCCTCTGAGCAGATTTACAGAGTTGAGAATTCCTTACACGAGACTCAGAAAAAACGCTGATAACTTGCTGGAAACGCAAAATTTAGAGCATTTGTGGACGGATTCATGCGTATTATGTTGTATTGGATAGATTTATGTGATTTGCGATACTTTGAAACTGCTCAGAATGTGGTAATTTTGACTTATTTCTCACTTCATATAACTGCAGATAGCGCTCTGGAAACACAAAATATGATGTTTTTGTCGATAGATTCATACATATTATGAGGTCCTCAATAGGAATATGAACTTTTTGATCGTGAATATCTGCGCGGAGAAGCGTGACTTTGACTTATTCCAAAGTTTGTAAAACTGCAAATAGCACTCTAAAAACACGAAATATGATGTATTTTGTGCTAGATTCTGCCATATAACGCACGTTTATAGCAAAATCCTGCCTCTGAGCAGATTTACAGAGTTGAAAATTCCTTACACGAGACTCAGAAAAAACGCTGATAACTTGCTGGAAACGCGAAATTTTGTGCATTTGAGGACGGATTCATGCGTATTATGTTGTATTGGATAGATTTATGTGATTTGCGATACTTTGAAACTGCTCAGAATGTGGTAATTTTGACCTATTTCAAACTTCATATAACTGCTGATAGCGCTCTGAAAACACGAAATATGATGTTTTTTCGATAGATTCATACATATTATGAGGTCCTGAATAGGAATAGAATTTTTTTGATTGTGAAAATCTGCCCGGAAAAGCGTGATTTCGACTTATTCCAAAGTTTGTAAAACTGCAAATAGCATTCTAAAAACACGAAATATGATGTATTTTGTGCTTGATTCGACCATATACTTTTGAAGCATAATCTTGCTTCTGAGCAGATTCACAGAGTCAAAAATTTCTAAACGAGACTCGAAAAAAAACGCTGATAATTCGCTGGAAACGCAGAATTTAGTGCATTTGAGGACGGATTTATGCGTATTATGTTGTATTGGATAGATTTATGTAATTTGCGATACTTTGGAACTGCTCAGAATGTGGTAATTTTGACTTATTTCAAACTTCATATAACTGCAGATAGCGCTCTGAAAACACGAAATATGATGTTTTTGTCGATTGATTCATTTATATGATGAGGTCCTGAATAGGAATATGATGTATCTGGTGTTAGATTCTGCCATATAACGCACTTTTGTAGCAGAATCTTGCTTCTGAGCAGATTTAAAGAGTCAAAAAATTTTCAACAGGACTCAGAAGAAACGCTGATAACTCGCTGGAAACGCTAAATTTTGTGCATTTGAGGACGGATTCATACGTATTATGTTGTATTGGATAGATTTATGTGACTTGCGATACTTTGAAACTGCTCAGAATGTGGTAATTTTGACTTATTTCAAACTTCATATAACTGCAGATAGCGCTCTGAAAACACGAAATATGATGTTTCTATCGATTGATTCATACACATTATGAGCTCCTAAATAGGAATATGAACTTTTTGATTGTGAAAATCAGCGCGGAAAAGCGTGATTTCGACCTATTCCAGAGTTTGTAAAACAGCAAATAGCACTCTAAAATAACGAAATCTCATGTATCTGGTGTTAGATTCTGCCATATAACGCACTTTTGAATCAAAATCTTGCTTCTGAGCAGATTTACAGACTCAAAAAAATCTCAACGAGACTCAGGAAAAACGCTGATAACTCGCTGAAAACGCAAAATTTTGTGCATCTGATGACGGATTCATAAGTATTATGTTGTATTGGATAGATTTATGTGACTTGCGATACTTTGAAACTGCTCAAAATGTGGTAATTTTGACTTATTTCAGACTTCATATAACTGCAGATAGCGCTCTGAAAACACGAAATATGATGTTTTTGTCTATTGATTCATACATATGATGAGCTCTTGCATAGGAATATGAACTTTTGGATTGTGAAAATCTGCGCGGAAATGCGTGATTCCGACTTATTGAAAAGTTTGTAAAACTGCAAATAGCACTCTGAAAACACGAAATATGATGTATTTGGTGCTGGATTCCGCCATATAACGCACTTTTGAAGCAAAATCCTGCTTCTGAGCAGATTTACAGAGTCAAAAATTTCTCAACAAGACTCAGAAAAAACGTTGATAACTCGCTGTAAACGCGAAATTTTGTGCATTTGAGGACGGATTCATGCGTATTATGTTGTTTTGGATAGATTTATGTGATTTGCGATACTTTGAAACTGCTCAGAATGTGGTAGTTTTGACTTATTTCAAACTTCATATAACTGCAAATAGCGCTCTGAAAACACGAAATATGATGTTTTTGTTGATCGATTCATACATATAATGGGGTCCTGAATAGGAATATGAACTTTCTGATTGTGAAAATCTGCGCGGAAAAGCGTGATTTCGACTTATCCCAAAGTTCGTAAAACTGCAAATAGCATTCTAAAAACACGAAATATGATGTATAGAGTGCGTATTATATGCATTTTGCATATGTTGTACAGTTGTACATATTAGTATTTCCTCTACAAATGTTCACAGTTCATACTAAAATTCAATGTAATTATTGATTCAAATTTTGCATATTGTGCATATTTATAGTTTTTTCACATATATTGAGTTCTCCGTGCATATAATTGCATGTTTTCAATTATATTTCATGATCAGAATAATTGCAGAATTTCTTCTCGTAGTATCTCGTCAATTTTTGATAATATTCAAACCTGCATCTTTTTAACGTTTGCGGGATTTGTGGACAGCAGCTTGAAAAATGCATGCCGCTCACTTGATAAGTGATTCATATATTTGATCTTGAAAGAGAAAATTGATTGTGGCTATGCTCATGTTCACATTTCGTGTTTGAAATGTCTCATTCATTTAGTAGTGTAAGATCCCAAAAATTAAAACAATGGATAAAAGAATACACGTTTCTGGATAAAGACAACAAGATTGTATTTCGTATAGCTTGCGAAAAAAAAAGTGAATATTATTGATTGTACATAGTTTGATTTTTCTTTACAATAGTGTATCATATTAACCATTCTGCTTTCAAATTATGCTCTAATACTGTCCTTGCCAAATCAATGGAATCAAATAATACAGACAAAGATACAGAGAAATTTGGTGAACTGCGCTGTTTTCGGAGATCAGATGATGATTAATAGAAGGTATAATCCAATAATGAAGTTCCGATTGTGATACACCTCTGTAAATGGATATTGGTTGAGAATATGTTTTTGCCAGAACACGTGAGACTTTGGAGCTTGCAGAGGAAAAAGTACTTATTATTTTGTTGGGTAGATCTTAGTCAATAGGTTCTCTTCTGATTTTTGTTGATATTTTCAATACTTGAGCAGATATATTCTAGATAGCAAAAAGTCAGCCACCTGTATAATTATATGGAATATACTCCAAAAAATGTGCTTTCTTATACGACCATATCTCTAATTGTTGTTACTATTTATGTACCTTCTTTTAGGTAAATATGTTTATATTCAAGACGTGATATGTTTGGTCTCTTGTGATAGTATAGATATAATTTATTTAATTTTTGTATTTGATAATATACCAAAGATAACAAAGTTCAAATAAAGCTGCATATTTGCATATATTCGTAAAAGTTCACATACATTTATTTATTTCGAATCGGTCCTACAGAATAAATATTCCAATTACAGGACGATTTTACATAAAGAAAATATAACAATAGTTTCCCGAAAGAGACAAATATTGAATAAGATAAGGTTAAGCCTAAATTATTGATCACATTTGAACTATGATTTGAACATTGAGTGTGAGATGAGTGTAAATTAGAAAGAAGAAAAACTGCTTTGTAGATGGCGTCTGAATTCTGTCAGTGAGCTACCAAAGATGTCAATATCATATGAACTTGAAATGTGGTCATGAATTTTACAGAGCATTCGGATAGGTGATTTAGATTCATAATTTGTGCGAGAAAGACTGTAATAAAATGTCCGAATGTTCCGCGAACTTAGCCTAGGTACTGCAAAATGTATAAGTTGAAGTGTTACAGGATCGCTTATGTAATTATGCAATAATTTATAAAGGTAAATACAGAATAAAATTTTCCTACGGTTTGCGAGATGAACAAAATTGAAATTGAAGAGTAGTGTTTCGTACAGGCAGTCAAAATCAGGATACCGCCCGTGAAGCTTAAAATAACAATATTTGAGGAATTTACGTTGGATGGATTCAACCAAAGAAATGTACCTATCGTAAATTGGATTCCAAACTTGCAGACAGTATTCTAATTTTGACCTTACAAATGAAAAATAGATTTTGTAAAGTGTTGATATTTTCGTGAAATATTGAGTGTTTCGCATCAAGAAGCCTAGGTTTCTAAACGATGATTTTACAGTATTATTGATATGGTCGTTGAAGTTTAATTTTTCATCCAACAGAACACCTAAGTCTTTGAATTGATTTACTCGCTCTAGACGAGAGCTGTCAATTCTATAATCGTATGTATAGATACATTTTTGACGAAATAACTCATGATTTTGCATTTACTGTAATTGAAAAACAGATTGGAGGATAAAGACCAGGACAGTAAGTTATTAACATCTCTTTGCAACAAGACTGCATCCTCGATCGAATTAATTGTTCTGAATATTTTTAGATCATCTGCATATAGTAGAATATTTGAGTTTTGAACTGAGTCAACGATGTCATTGATGAACAGCAAGAATAACAGGGGTTCAAGATTCGATCCTTGAGGAACACCAGAAGTAGCAACAAACGATTGGGATTTATAACTATTGTAGTGCACACGCAGTTCACGCTGATTAAGATAAGTCGACAGAAAATAAAGTAGATCAGAAGAAAATTGAAAATGTACATTCAATTTATGAAGTAGTAATTCATGGTTAATGCGGTCAAATGCTTTTGAGAAATCTGTATAAACTACGTCAACCTGCGTATTATCATGTAATGAATTGAGGGTGTATTCAGTAAAGTTCATAAGATTGGTTGTTGTTGATCTGCCACTCATAAATCCATGTTGATGTATGGATATTCTGTGTCGCACAGAACTGTTAATATATTTATAAAGGATAGACTCAAACACTCTGCACAAATTCGAGAGAATTGCTATGGGTCGATAGTTTGAAATATAAGAAATATCTCCGGATTTGAGAATTGGAGTTATGTATGAGTCTTTAAGGAAGGATGGAGATGTATGATGGGATATAGAAAGATTGAACAGATAGAATAAAGGTTCAACAAAAAAGTCCATACAACCTTTGAGGATATATGCTGGAAATTTGTCAGGACCAGGATTAGGGGATGATTTTAATGATTTAATAGCACCAAGAATATCTTCCTTACTTATATGAGTGATGATTACTATCTCAGCATTATTATGAATGATGTCTGCGTGAGGATCGAGTGTATTGTTTGTATAGACGCTTGAGAAGAAATCAGCAAAGCCTTGCACAATTTTAGAGGTAGAATCGTATATTATATTATTTAATTCCATGAAACCAGGTATTCTGGATTTATTACGTTTATTCTTTATGTAACTGAAGAGTTTTTTAGAATCGTTATATATACTTGTCGTGCTCTACTCTTATTTCTTATTTCTTTTTTGATTAATGCTCTCAAACGTTTGAATTCATCCAGGTACTTTCTATCGCCGTGTCGTTTGTATAGTTTGTGGTATTTTTCTTTAGATTTCAAATTATCAATAATTTGACGATTAAACCATGGTGGATAGGAACTTATACAAGGCTTCGAATAAGGGATACAGCTGTCAAAAGCAGAATGAAGAATTGCATAAAATTTCTCAAACGCAGCGTCAACATCATCAATAGAATAGACTTCTTCCCAGTTTATCTGAGATAGTAAATTATGAAGCTTGTCATAATTTCCATAGCGAAAATTATATCTAGAAATGCTATTCACCGTGCAGGATTCTAATTTTGAAGGAGTAGGAAGGGAGACTGTAGTGAGAAGAGACGGATGATGATTATCTTCATGGACAAATGGATCAAGATGATGAGTGACAGAGCAGGGCATATTTGAGACAACAACGTCGAGCAATTTGCCATTACTGTTTGGAACATTATTGTACTGACTAGAATTCAATAAAATCATACAATCCTCAAAAGCCTTTGATAAGTTAACATTTTTCGAGGAAATTTTTATAAGATTTGTGATATTTAGATCACCAATAATTAGGAAACTACTGTTCAATAATGGAATGAAACTTTCGATAGAATCAAGTACAAATGTTAATTGTTCAAGAGTGACAGGTGGAGGACAATAGACAACTATAACATAGATATAAGAATTAGATGAAGTAAATTATTTTATACAAAGGATGTCGGATAGGGAGCAGGGATGAAGTGGTAAGTTTATTTTGGTAGAGTGATATTTGTGATTTATAGCACAAAGGACTCCTCCCCCTTGTTTTTTACTACTTCTTAGTATATTTCTATCAGCTCTGTAGACATTATATTCGGAGGAAAATAATTCATCATTATACACATCGTCGCTCAGCCAAGTTTCAGTAAGGCAAATTAAATCGACAGAAGATGAGAGGCAGTTATTATAAAAAGTACTAGTTTTGGTATTCAATCCTCTTACGTTTTGATAGTATATTTGCATGGCCATGAGATATCAGGAAAAAAAATAATTATAAAATAAATACCTATATACTATTTAATAATGTGGAAGAAAACACACAAAAAATGCAGTTGATAGAGAAATTAAATGTACCAGAACCGCATCA
Source organism: Dromius quadrimaculatus (assembly GCA_963989225.1). NCBI lineage: Eukaryota > Metazoa > Arthropoda > Insecta > Coleoptera > Carabidae > Dromius > Dromius quadrimaculatus. Next base: position 148,441 of record CAXDIG010000404.1, read on the forward strand.
GGCAATGAACAATCTTTGACAGCTCAAGTGACAAACGTATTCAGTGAATGTAGCAGTTGAGTTCAGATATATATCAAATGTTCAAGTGTGGTTAAAAAATAAAAATAATAAAACTAAGTAAACTACAGAATTAGTACTTTCAACTCTTATAAATAATTATACAGGGATGAGCAGTTCAAATTTGATTGAAGAATCGAGTTCAGTAACCTTAAGAAATTTAATTGGGCGAAAACGTACAAGGTAACCAAGTACGGAATAAATATAATGTGAATATTCAACTGCTCCTATGAATAAAGTTTAACAAATTTATGAAAAATTATAGATTTTTTTATGTCATCAGAGGGATTGACCTTTTTGATAACATTACCACTTTTATAAAAAATGTTTCCATTTGACGACCACACATTTTTATGACCAAATTTGGAAGAGACGGACTTTAAAAGATTCAAGCGAGTTTTGGTTAAATCTTCTTTGATTGAAATGTTTGAATTTTTCAACTTCTTCCTTGATTTCATCACTTGGTCGCGGCAACGGTATGAGGTAAATTTCACTATTATGGGACGAGGTTGGACTTGGGACGAAGCAGAGCCAGTATTTGATGATTTTTCACCCACACGATGGCATCGATCGATGCATTGCACAGGTATGTTTAGCGACAGTTTATTATTGAACACATCACTAACCTTTTCCTCAGTGTTTTCGGTTTGCTCTTCAGGGATATCGGGAGTATACTGCTAAAAGTGACAAAGTCAAAAAAACGTTATTCTGAAGAAATGCATTTAAATATTTGTTGTAATCGGAAAAATCAGAGTTCAATTATTACATTTATTTTCAAATAGGTTTCATTTCTTAGTCATTTCTACTTTTTTTTTTCATTACAATTTTTTTGTAGTTTAGAGTATTTTGGTGGGAGGGGGTGAGTTTTGACTTGGTCACTAATGTATTTTGAACATGAATCAACTTAGTCACTTTTTAATATGAAGACTACTGAAGAACATACCTCATATTATCAGCCAATAGTATCTTAATTCGCGCATACGTCAAAATTTGATAATAAATCATCAAATGTTATTTGATTATTGAGTTTATTTGGAAGAAAAAAATATTTTTTCATGGAAGTAGCTCCTAGGTATTGAACAGAAACATAAGAACGATACAAAAATGATTGTTGAAAACTCAAGTGGAGAAGTTTTGGTGTTTTTAAGGGAGGAGTAACTTGAATTATTGATAGCACTTAATCTAAACATTTTATTCATTCATCAGAATCGTCAGAAACTGATGGTCTTGGAGCACGATCTGTTTTTTAATGGTCCACTGGAAGTGACTTGAACCACGCATGAAATTCTTGATGAATGACATTTGTACCACATAACCTCATGAGGTCCTTTTTCTTTGCTTCTGAAATTGGTAATAAGCTGTTGTATAGTTTCTGTAAATCTCCTGTGATAACTGAAGGACGACCACGACCATAATTTTGAATAAGTCGGAATTCTTGATCCTCGTGACTGTATTCAAAAAGAATTATACCTGACTTCTCCTTTTCATATCTCAAAACTTTAATTCTTAACCAGTTCACCTGTTCTCCTGTACTATCTGTTGATCTGTTTTTAATTATTTTTGCTGCAAGGTTTTTCAAATTAATAATATCTGAAAACTTGATTTCTGAAACAATATAGCTTCCACTTCCTTTTCCCTTTTTTCTACAAGATCGAGCTGTTAGAAAAATATTAAGCCAGTCGTTTAAGGAATATACAGGAACATGTCATTTAGCGCTTCCTATCGCGCTATGCATAGAGTCACACTCCATATGGGAGTGATCTTTCTCCAAAAATTTGTGCTCAATTACTCGCAGGTGTGTACTTTGTACGATGTACATGAATGAATCTGCTATGAACTGGTTGCGATTCTGACCGCTGCATGTATCAGAAAACAGGGAAATTTCACTTACATGATTTGGCACTTGCAATATCCACTGGAAAAGAGCAGTCCCTATTCTACAGCTTCCTCTTTGACCATTGATTTCGGACCAAAAAAAACAGTATGCTTTGTTTGGTGAAGCAGATTCATAAACCGTCAGGTTGTATACATTAATCTGTCTACTATAATACATTTGTGAAGCTGCGGAGGGAGGAATTTGTAAAACACTTATTAGATCAAATGATACACTTATAAAACTCTTGTCTTTCACTGCGCGAAGTTCATCTTCAATCTTAGCTTCATTTGCTTCATTCTTTCTCTTCATGTGAGCCTCATATTCAATTCTCATTTTCTCGTCTTGTTTCTCATTTTTATGATTGTTACAAATTATGCATTGATCCTTTTTCGGGTGGAAGAATGAAAGGTTATAATTTTCACTAAAAAATCTCCTGTAAGTAATTTCCGAAACAATTGGCTCCTTCACATTCCCATTATCTTCTTCCTTTTCGTTGGCTTCTGCTACATATAACTCGTACATTTTCCGAATTGATAAATTGGGGTCTAAATATCGCCTTTTTGTCGTTCTCCGGCAGTAGTGTGACTCGACTGTAGGGAAGCTTTCTGCAAGATGGCTCATTTGAATGATTCAAATCATCTCGATTCATTTCAATCGTACTATAAGATTTTTTGGTTATATTTTGTACATCTTTATTCGCTGGAATATCTGCACTACTACCATTGGATAGCACTGTGTTTGTATCTTAAAGCTCATGATTGGTACTGCAAGATGGCTTATTCGATTATTCTCGATTTGTTTCAATCGTATTATAAGATCTTTTGGTTAAATTTTGTACATCTTCATTTATTGAAATATCTGAAAAAAAATGCTTGTGTGTGTGTAATAGGGAATATAGTGAATCAGATATTATATCTTCAATATTTTGAAATAATATATCATAAGAGTACAAACAAGTCATACTAGCTTACTAGCAAGATGTGAATGATATTTTATTGTAACTAGTTTCTTACCTTCATCGTTTTTCAGAGCTCGTATTGCCAGCTCAACCATTAATCTACCTCTCTCCATAGATGTGAACTCGACAACGATAGCTTCACAGAAATTTAATGTTGTAAATGACAGCTTTGAACACATGAATGTATCTTACTTGACAACTATTTTTAGGTTATGTTAATTCAAGCTGTTTCTCGTTGTTCTCAATGGTCTGTTCTGATTCAGCTAAAAGTGACGAAGTCTAGTTAGTAAATGCATGTAAACAGCACTTTATCAAATAAAAATGTTTAAGTAAATTTAGTCATTTTGACTTGTAGAATACATAGCCCACTGAAATTGGTCACTTTGTGCAGCATCTCAAAAAGTTATTTCTATCACAGATATTGACTTGGGCAATTTTTCCTAGTATATGTATTACATTTTTGAAACACTTGGGCACTTCAACTCTTTTCTCATAGTTTTTGACTTGGTCACTTTTAGCAGTATACCCACGATATATTTTATTTTATGCATATTCAAGGCATATTCTGATGATATTTTAGTGCATATTGCATGCATATCTCGGTCATATTCTCCTGCATATATTTCGCACCCTGATGATGTATTTAGTGCTAGATTCAGCCGTATAACGCACTTTTGAAGCAAAATATTCCTTCTGAGCAGATTTACAGAGTCAAAAATTTCTCAACGAGGCTCAGAAAAAACGCAGATAACTTGCTGGAAACGCAAAAGTTGGTGCATTTGAGGACGGATTCATGCGTATTATGTTGTATTGGATAGATTTATGTGATTTGCGATACTTTGAAACTGCTCAGAATGTGGTAATTTCGATATATTTCAAACTTCATATAACTGCAGATAGCGCTCTGAAAACACGAAATATGATGTTCTTGTCGATTGATTCATACATATTATGAGGTCCTGAATAGGAATATGAACTTTTTGATTGTGAAAATCTGCGCCGAAAAGCGTGATTTCGACTTATTCCAAAGTTTGTAAAACTGCAAATAGCACTCTAAAAACACGAAATATTATGTATTTGGTGTTAGATTCTGCCATATAACGCACTTTTGAAACAAAATTTTGCTTCTAAGCAGATTTACAGAGTCAAAAATATCTCAACGAGACTCAGAAAAAACGCTGATAACTCGCTGGAAACGGAAATTTGGTGCATTTGAGGACGGATTCATGCGTATTATGTTGTATTGGATAGATTTATGTGATTTGCGATACTTTGAAACTGCTCAGAATGTGGTAATTTTGACTTATTTCAAACTTCATATAACTGCAGATAGCGCTCTAAGAACACGAAATATGTTGTTTTTGTCGATTGATTCATACATATTATGAGGTCCTGAATAGGAATATGAACTTTTTGATTATGAAAATCTGCGCGGAAAAGCGTGATTTCGACTTATTCCAAAGTTTGTTAAACTGCAAATAGCGCTCTGAGAACACAAAATATGATGTATTTGGTGTTAGATTCTGCCATATAACGCACTTTTGAAGAAAAATCTTGCTTCTGAGCAGATTTTCAGGGTCAAAAATTTCTAAACAAGACTCAGAAAGAACGCTGATAACTCGCTGGGAACGCAAAATTTTGTGCATTTGAGAACGGATTCATACGTATTGTGTTGTATTGGATATATTTATGTGACTTGCGATACTTTGAAACTGCTCATAGTGTGGTAATTTTTACTTATTTCAAACTTCATATAACTGCAGATAGCGCTCTGAAAACACGGAATATGATGTTTTTGTCGATTGATTCACACATATTATGAGGTCCTGAATAGGAATATGACTTTTTGATTGTGAAAATCTGCGCGGAAAAGCGTGATTTCGACTTATTCCAAAGTTTGTAAAACTGCGAATAGCACTCTAAAAACACGAAATATGATGTATTTGTTGTTAGATTCTGCCATATAACGCACTTTCGAAACAAAATCTTCCTTCTAAGCAGATTTACAGAGTCAAAAATCTGTCAACGAGTCTCAGAAAAAACGCTGATAACTCGCTGAAAACGCAAAATTTTGTGCATTTAAGGGCGGATTCATGCGTATTATGTTGTATTGGATAGATTTATGTTATTTGCGATACTTTGGAACTGCTCAGAATGTGGTAGTTTTGACTTATTTCAAACTTCATATAACTGCAGATAGCGCTCTGAAAACACGAAATATAATGTTTTTGTCGATAGATTCATACATATGATGAGGTCCTGAATAGGTATATGAACTTTTTGATTGTGAAAATCAGCGCGGAAAAGCGTTACTTCGACTTATTCCAAAGTTTGTGAAACTGCAAATAGCACTCTAAAAACACGGAATATGATGTATTTTGTGCTGGATTCTGCCATATAACGCACTTTTGAAGCAAAATCTTGCTTCCGAGCAGATTTACAGCGTCAAAATAAATTTCTCAACGAGACTCAGAAAAAACGCTAATAACTCGCTGGAAATGCAAAATTTTGGGCATTTGGGGACGGATTCATGCGTATCATGTTGTATTGAATAGATTTATGTGATTTGCGATATTTTGAAACCGCTTAGAATGTGGTAATTTTGACCTATCTCGAACTTCATATAACTGCAGATAGCGCTCTGAAAACACAAAATATGATGTTTTTGTCTATAGAGTCATACATATCATGAGGTCCTGAATAGGAATATGGACTTTTTGATTGTGAAAATTCGCGCGGAAAAGCGTGATTTCGACTTATTCCAAAGTGTGTATAACAGCAAATAGCACTCTAAAAACACAAAATATGATGTATTTGGTGCTAGATTTTGCCATTTAACGCACTTTTGAAGCTAATTCTCACTTCTGAGCAGATTTACAGAGTCAAAAATTTCTCAACAAGACTCAGAAAAAATGCTGATAACTCGCTGGAAACGCAAAATTCAGTGCATTTGAGGACGGATTCATGCGTATTATGTTGTATTGGATAGATTTATGTGATTTGAGATACTTTGAAACTGCTCAGAATGTGGTAATTTTGACTTATTTCAAACTTCATATAACTGCAGATAGCGCTCTGAAAACACAAAATATGATGTTTCTGTCGATAGATTCATACATATTATGAGATCCTGAATAGGAATATGAACTTTTTGATTGTGAAAATCTGCGCGGAAAAGCATGATTTCACCTTATTCCAAAGTTTGTAAAACTGCAAATAGCACTCTAAAAACACGAAGTATGATGTTTTCGGTGCTAGATTTTGCCATATAACGCACTTTTGAAGCAAAATCTAGCTTCTGAGCAGATCTACAGAGTCAAAAATTTCACAACGAGACTCAGAAAAAACGCTCATAACTAGCAGGAAACGCAGAATTCAGTGCACAAGAGAACGGATTCATGCGTAATATGTTGTATTGGATAGATTCATGTGATTTGCGATACTTTGAAACTGCTCAGAATGTGGTAATTTTGACTCATTTCAAACTTCATTTAACTGCAGATAGCGCTCTGAAAACACAAAATATGATGTTTTTGGTCGCTGGATTCATACATATTATGAGGTCCTGAATAGGAATATGAACTTTTTGATTGTGAAAATCTGCGCGGAAAAGCGTGATTTCGATTTATTCCAAAGTTTGTAAAACTGCAAATAGCACTCTGAAAACACGAAATATGATGTATTTGGTGCTAGATTCTGCCATATAACGCACTTTTGAAGCAAAATCTTGCTTCTGAGCAGATATACAGAGTCAAAAATTTCTCAACGAGACTCAGAAAAAACGCTGATAACTCGCTGGAAACGCAAAATTTAGTGCATTTGTGGAAGGATTCATGCGTATTATATTGTATTGGATAGATTTATGTGCTTTGCGATACTTTGAAACTGCTCAGAATGTGGTAATTTTGACTTATTTCTAACTTCATATAACTGCAAATAGCGCTCTGGAAACACGAAATATGATGTTTTTGTCGATAGATTCATACATATTATGAGGTCCTAAATAGGAATATGAACTTTTTGATCGTGAATATCTGCGCGGTAAAGCGTGACTTTGACTTATTCCAAAGTTTGTAAAACTGCAAATAGCACTCTAAAAACACGAAATATGATGTATTTTGTGCTAGATTCTGCCATGTAACGCACGTTTGAAGCAAAATCTTGCTCCTGAGCAGATTTACAGAGTCAAAAATTTATCAACAAGACCCAGAAAAAACGCTGCTAACTCGCTGAGAACGCAAAATTTTGTGCATTTGAGGACGGATTCATGCGTATTAGGTTGTATTGGATAGACTTATGTAATTTGCGATACTTTGAAACTGCTCAGAATGTGGTAATTTTGACTTATTTCAAATTTCATATAACTGCAGATAGCGCTCTGGGAACACAAAATATAATGTTTTTGTCGATAGATTCATATATATTATGAGGTCCTGAATAGGCATACGAACTTTTCGATCGTGAAAATCTGCGCGGAAAAGCGTGATTTCAAGTTATTCCAAGGTTTGTAAAACTGCAAATATCAAAAAACACGAAATATGATGTATTTGGTGCTAGATTCTGCCATATAACGCACTTTTGAAGCAAAATCTTTCTTTTGAGCAGATTTACAGAGTCATAAATTTCTCAACGAGACTCAGAGAAATGCTGATAACTTGCTGGAAACGCAAAATTTTGTGCATTTGAGGACGGATTCATGCGTATTATGTTGTATTGGATAGATTTATGTGATTTGCGATACTTTGAAACTGCTAAGAATGTGGTAGTTTTGACTTATTTCGAACTTCATATAACTGCAGATAGCGCTCTGAAAACACGAAATATATTGTTTTTGTCGATTGATTTAGACATATTATGAGGTTCTGAATAGGAATATGAACTTTTTGATTTTAAAAAACTGCGCGGAGAAGCGTGTTTCCGACTTATTCCAAAGTTTGTAAAACTGCAAATAACACTCTAAAAACAAGAAATATGATGTATTTGGTGCTAGATTCCGCCATATAACGCACTTTTGAAGCTAAATCTTGCTTCTGGGCAGATTTACAGAGTCAGAAATTTCTCAACGAGACTCAGAAAAAACGCTGCTAACTCGCTGGAAACGAAAAATTTAGTGCATTTGAGAACGGATTCATGCGTATTATGTTGTATTGGATAGATTTATGTGATTTGAGATACTTTGAAACTGCTCAGAGTGTGGTAATTTTGACTTATTTCAAACTCCATATAACTGCAGATAGCGCTCTGAAAACACGAAATATGATGTTTTTGTCGATAGATTCATACATATTATGAGGTCCTGGATAGTAATGTGATCTTTTTGATTGTGAAAATCTGCGCGGAAAAGCGTGATTTCGACTTATTCTAAAGTTTGTAAAACTGCAAATAGCACTCTGAAAACACGGAATATGATGTACTTGGTGCTAGATTTTGCCATATAAGGCACTTTTGAAGCAGAATCTTGCTTCTGAGCAGATTTACAGAGTCAAAAATTTCTCGACGAGACAGAAAAAACGATGATAACTTGCTGGAAACGCAAAGTTTAGTGCATCTAAGGACGGATTCATGCGTATTAGGTTGTATTGGATAGATTTATGTGATTTGCGATACTTTGAAACTGCTCAGAATGAGGTAGTTTTGACTTATTTCAAACTTCATATAACTGCAGATAGCGCTCTAAAAACACGAGATATGATGTTTTGGTTGATAGATTCATACATATTATGGAGTCCTTAATAGGAATATAAACTTTTTGATCGTGAAAATCTGCGCGGAAAAGCGTGATTTCGACTTATTCCAAAGTTTGTGGAACTGTGAATAGCACTCTAAAAACACGAAATATGATGTATTTGGTGCTAGATTTTGCCATATAACGCACTTTTCAAGCAAAGTCTTGCTTCTGAACCGATTTACAGAGTCAAAAATTTCTCAACGAGACTCAGAAAAAAACGCTGATAACTCGCTGGAAACGCTTAATTTAGTGCATTTGAGGACGGTTTCATGCGTATTATGTTGTATTGGATAGATTTATGTGATTTGCGACAATTTGAAACTGCTCAGAATGTGGTAGTTTTGACTCAATTCAAACTTCATATAACTGCAGATAGCGCTCTGAAAACACGGAATATGATGTTTTTGTTGATAGGTTCATACATATTATGAGGTCCTGAATAGAAATATGAACTTTTTGATTGTGAAAATCTGCGCGGAAAAGCGTGATTCCAACTCATTCCAAAGTTTGGAGAACTGCAAATAGCACTCTAAAAACACGAAATATGATGTACTTTGTGCTAGATTCTGTCCTATAACGCACTTTTGAAGCAAAATCTTGCTTCTGAGCAGATTTACAAAGTCAAAAATTTCTCAACGAGACTCAGACGAAACGCCGATAACTCGCTGGAAACGCAAAATTTTGTGCATTTTTGGACGGATTCATGCGTATTATGTTGTATTGGATAGATTTATGTGATTTGCGATACTTTGAAACTGCTCAGAATGTGGTAATTTTGACTTATTTCAAACTTCATATAACTGCAGATAGCGCTCTGAAAACACGAAATATGTTGTTTTTGTCCATAGATTCATACATATTATAAGGACCTGAATAGGAATATGAACTTTTTGATTGTGAAAATCTACGCGAAAAAGCGTTTTTCCGACTTATTCCAAAGTTTGTAAAACTGCAAATAGCATTCTAAAAACACGAAATATGATGTATTTGGTGCTAGATTCTGCCATATAACGCACTTTTGAAGCAAAATCTTGCTTCTGAGCAGATTTACAGAGTCAAAAATTCATCAACAAGACCCAGAAAAAACGCTGATAACTCGCTGAGAACGCAAAATTTTGTGCATTTGAGGACGGATTCATGCGTATTAGGTTGTATTGGATAGATTTATGTAATTTGCGATACTTTGAAACTGCTCAGAATGTGGTAATTTTGACTTATTTCGAACTTCATATAACTGCAGATAGCGCTCTGGGAACACAAAATATAATGTTTTTGTCGATAGATTCATATATATTATGAGGTCCTGAATAGGCATAGGAAATTTTCGATCGTGAAAATCTGCGCGGAAAAGCGTGATTTCGAGTTATTCCAAGGTTTGTAAAACTGCAAACAGCACTCTAAAAACAAGAAATATGATGTATTTGGTGCTAGATTCCGCCATATAACGCACTTCTGAAGCTAAATCTTGCTTCTGGGCAGATTTACAGAGTCAGAAATTTCTCAACGAGACTCAGAAAAAACGCTGATAACTCGCTGGAAACGCAAAACCTAGTGCATTTAAGAACGAATTCATGCGTATTATGTTGTATTGGATAGATTTATGTGATTTGCGATACTTTAGAACTGCTCAGAATAAGGTAGTTTTGACTTATTTCAAACTTTATATAACTGCAGATAGCGCTCTGAAAACACGAAATATGATGTTTTTGTCGATTGATTCACACATATTATGAGGTCCTGAATAGGAATATGAACTTTTCGATTGTAAAAATCTGCGCAGAAAAGCGTTATTTCGATTTATTCCAGAGTTTGTAAAACTGCAAATAGCACTCTAAAAACACGAAATATGATGTATTTGATGCTAGATTCTGCCATATAACGCACTTTTGAAGCAAAATCCTGCTTCTGAGCAGATTTACAGAGTCAAAAATTTCTCAACGAGACTCAGAAAAAACGCTGATAACTCGCTGGAAACGCAAATTCTTGTGCATTTGAGGACGGATTCATGCGTATTATGTTGTACTGGATAGATGAATGTGATTTGCGATACTTTGAGACTGCTTAGAATGTGGTAATTTTGACTTATTTCAAACTTCATATAACTGCAGATAGCGCTCTGAAAACACAAAATATGATGTTTTTGTCGATAGGTTCATACATATTATGAGGTCCTGAATAGAAATATGTACTTTTAGATTGTGAAAATCTGCGCGGCAAAGCGTGTGTTCGACTTGTTCCAAAGTCTGTTAAACTGCAAATAGCACTCTGAAAACACGAAGTGTGATGTATTTGGTGCTAGATACTTCCATATAACGCACTTTTAAAGCTGAATCTCACTTCTGAGCAGATTAAAGAGTCAAAAGTTTCTCAACGAGACCCAGAAAAAACGCTGATAACTCGCTGGAAACGCAAAGTTTAGTGCATTTGAGGAAAGATTTATGCGTAATTTGTTGTATTGGATGGATTTTAGTGATTCGCGATACTTTGAGACTGCGCAGAATGTGGTAATTTTGACTTATTTCTAACTTCATATAACTGCAGATAGCACTCTGAAAACACGAAATATGATGTTTTTGTCGATTGATTCATATATATTATGAGGTCCTGAATAGGAATATGACCTTTTTGATTGTGAAAATCTGCGCGATAGAGCGTGATTTCGAGTTATTCCAAGGTTTGTGAAACTGCAAATATCAAAAAACACGAAATATGATGTATTTGGTGCTAGATTCTGCCATATAACGCACTTTTGAAGCAAAATCTTGCTTTTGAGCAGATTTACAGAGTCATAAATTTCTCAACGAGACTCAGAAAAAATGCTGATAACTTGCTGGAAACGCAAAATTTTGTGCATTTGAGGACGGATTCATGCGTATTATGTTGTATTGGATAGATTTATGTGATTTGCGATACTTTGAAACTGCTCAGAATGTGGTAGTTTTGACTTATTTCGAACTTCATATAACTGCAGATAGCGCTCTAAAAACACGAAATATATTGTTCTTGTCGATTGATTTAGACATATTATGAGGTCCTGGATAGGAATATGGACTTTTTGAATGTGAAAATCTGCGCGGATAAGCGTGATTTCGACTTATCACAAAGTTTGTAGAACTGCAAATAGCACTCAAGAAACACGAAATATGATGTATTTGGTGCTAGATTCTGCCATATAACGCACTTTGAAAGCAAAATCTTCCTTCTGAGCAGATTTACAAAATCAAAAATTTCTCAACGAGACTCAGAAAGAACGCTGATAACTTGCTGGAAACGCAAAATTTTGTGCATTTGAGAACGGATTTATGCGTATTAAGTTGTATTGGATAGATTTATTTGATTTGCGATACTTTGAAACTGCTCAGAATGTGGTAATTTTGACTTATTTCAAACTTCATATAACTGCAGATAGCGCTCTGAAAACACGAAATATGATGTTTGCGTCGATAGATTTATACATATTATGAGGTCCTGAATGGAAATATGAACTTTTTGATTGTGAAAATCTGCGCGGAAAAGCGTGATTTCGACTTACTCCAAAGTCTGTAAAACTGCAAATAGCACTCTGAAAACACGAAATATGATGTATTTGGTGATAGATCCTGCCATATAACGCACTTTTAGAGCAAAATCTTTCTTCTAAGCAGATTAACAGAGACAGAAATTTCTCAACGAGACTCAGAAAAAACGCTGATAACTCGCTGGAAACGCAAAATTTTGTGCATTTGAGGACGGATTCATGCGTATTATGCTGTATTGGATAGATTTATGTGATTTGCGATACTTTGAAACTGCTCAGAATGTTGTAATTTTGACTTATTTCAAACTTCATACAACTGCAGATAGCGCTCTGAAAACACAGAATATGATGTTTTTGTCGATAGATTCATACATATTATGAGGTCCTGTATGGAAATATGAACTTTTTGATTGTAAAAGTCTGCGCGGAAAAGCGTGATTCCGACTTATTCCAAAGTTTAAAACTGCGAATAGCACTCTTGAAACACGAAATATAATGTATTTGGTGCTAGATTCTGCCATATAACGCATTTTTGAAGCAAAATCTTGCTTCTGAGCTGATTTACAGAGTCAAAAATTTATCCACGAGACTCGAAAAAAACGCTGATAACTCGCTGGGAACGCAAAATTAAGTGCATTTGAGGACGGATTCATGCGTAATACGTTGTATTGGATAGATTTATGTGATTTGCGATACTTTGAAACTGCTCAGAATGTAGTAATTTTGACCTATTCCAAACTTCATATAACTGCAGATAGCGCTCTGAAAACACAGAATATGATGTTTTTGTCGATAGATTTATACATATTATGAGGTCCTGAATAGGAATATGAACTTTTTGATTGTAAAAATCTGCGCGGAAAAGCGTGATTTCGACTTATTCCAAAGTTTGTAAAACTGCGAATAGCAGTCTAAAAACACGAAATATGTTGTATTTGGTGCTAGATTCTGCTATACAACACACTTCTGAAGCAAAAACTTACTTCCGAGCAGATTTACAGAGTCAAAAACTTCTCAACGAGACTCGGAAAAAACGCTGATAACCCGCTGGAAACGCAAAATTTTTTGCATTTTAGGACGGATTTATGCGTATTATGTTGTATTAGATAGATTTATGTGATTTGCGATACTTTGAAACTGCTCAGAATGTGGTAATTTTGACTTATTTCAAACTTCATATAACTGCAGATAGCGCTCTGGGAACACGAAATATAATATTTTTGTCGATAGATTCATACATATTATGAGGTCCTGAATAGGAATATGAACTTTTTGATTGTGGAAATCTGCGCGGAAAAGCGTGACTTCGACTTGTTCCAAAGTTTGTTAAACTGCAAATAGCACTCTGAAAACACGAAATATGATGTATTTGGTGTTAGATTCTGCCATATAACGCACTTTTTAAGCAAAATTTTGCTTCTAAGCAGTTTTACAGAGTCAAAAATTTCTCAACGAGACCCAGAAAAAACGCTGATAACTCGCCGAGAACGCGAAATTTTGTGCATTTGAGGACGGATTCATGCGTATTAGGTTGTATTAGATAGATTTATGTGATTTGCGATACTTTGAAACTGCTCAGAATGTGGTAATTTTGACTTATTTCAAACTTCATATAACTGCAGATAGCGCTCTGAAAACACGAAATATGTTGTTTTTGTCCATAGATTCATACATATTATAAGGACCTGAATAGGAATATGAACTTTTTGATTGTGAAAATCTACGCGAAAAAGCGTTTTTCCGACTCATTCCAAAGTTTGTAAAACTGCAAATAGCATTCTAAAAACACGAAATATGATGTATTTGGTGCTAGATTCTGCCATATAACGCACTTTTGAAGCAAAATCTTGCTTCTGAGCAGATTTACAGAGTCAAAAATTTATCAACAAGACCCAGAAAAAACGCTGATAACTCGCTGAGAACGCAAAATTTTGTGCATTTGAGGACGGATTCATGCGTATTAGGTTGTATTGGATAGATTTATGTGATTTGCGATACTTTGAAACTGCTCAGAATGTGGTAATTTTGACTTATTTCAAACTTCATATAACTGCAGATAGTGCTCTGGGAACACAAAATATAATGTTTTTGTCGATAGATTCATATATATTATGAGGTCCTGAATAGGCATAGGAACTTTTCGATCGTGAAAATCTGCGCGGAAAAGCGTGATTTCGAGTTATTCCAAGGTTTGTAAAACTGCAGATATCAAAAAACACGAAATATGACGTATTTGGTGCTAGATTCTGCCATATAACGCAGTTTTGAAGCAAAATCTTGCTTTTGAGCAGATTTACAGAGTCATAAATTTCTCAACGAGACTCAGAGAAATGCTGATAACTTGCTGGAAACGCAAAATTTTGTGCATTTGAGGACGGATTCATGCGTATTATGTTGTATTGGATAGATTTATGTGATTTGCGATACTTTGAAACTGCTAAGAATGTGGTAGTTTTGACTTATTTCGAACTTCATATAACTGCAGATAGCGCTCTGAAAACACGGAATATATTGTTTTTGTCGATTGATTTAGACATATTATGAGGTCCTGAATAAGAATATGAACTTTTTGAATGTGAAAATCCGCGCGGATAAGCGTGATTTCGACTTATTCCAAAGTTTGTAGAACTGCAAATAGCACTCAAGAAACACGAAATATGATGTATTTGGTGCTAGATTCTGCCATATAACGTACTTTTAGAGCAAAATGTTCCTTCTGAGCAGATTTACAAAATCAAAAATTTCTCAACGAGACTCAGAAAAAACGCTGATAACTTGCTGGAAACGCAAAATTTTGTGCACCTGAGGACGGATTCATGCGTATTAGGTTGTATTGGATAGATTAATTTGATTTGCGATACTTTGAAACTGCTCAGAATGTGGTAATTTTGACTTATTTCAAACTTCATATAACTGCAGATAGCGCTCTGAAAACACGAAATATGATGTTTGCGTCGATAGATTCATACATATTATGAGGTCCTGAATAGAAATATGAACGTTTTGATTGTGAAAATCTGCGCGGAAAAGCGTGATTTCGACTTATTCCAAAGTCTGTAAAACTGCAAATAGCACTCTGAAAACACGAAATGTGATGTATTTGGTGCTAGATACTTCCATATAACGCACTTTTAAAGCTGAATCTTACTTCTGAGCAAATTAAAGAGTCAAAAATTTCTCAACGAGACTCAGAAAAAACGCTGATAACTCGCTGGAAACGCAAAATTTAGTGCATTTGAGGAAAGATTTATGCGTATTATATTGTATTGGATAGATTTTAGTGATTCGCGATACTTAGAGACTGTGCAGAGTGTGGTAATTTTGACTTATTTCTAACTTCATATAACTGCAGATAGCGCTCTGAAAACACGAAATATGATGTCTTTGTCGATTGATTCATATATATTATGAGGTCCTGAATAGGAATATGACCTTTTTGATTGTAAAAATCTGCGCGGAAAAGCGTGAATTCGAAATATTCCAAAGTTTGTAGAACTGCAAATCCTATATACTAATTTGCTTAAATTTTTGCAATTACAACTGTCAGTTGTATGTTCCCAAAAAAATTTTTATCCATCGCTACAGCTTAAACGGTATATTTAATTTTGTTCATTTCTTCTCTATCCAATACATCTTAATGAGGACTAGTGCCTTATATATATTTGAATACCATCACATATATAGTAATCACAGGAGAAGTCCAAAATCATCGATTACAATTGTCAAAAATGACAGTTCACCGGCCGTCGAAATATTCTCAAGTTATCTCTGACAAAAAATTAATGAACATCAGGTCGCTTCTGTCAAGTTTGACATACAGGTATTTTAAATATTTCTCAAAATATTACAACATCACTATTTAATATAGATATTATGTATTGTTATATAAATAAAATATTCAAATGGATAATTTGTGATGTATTTGAAGCTTCCATCAAGCTTATTTTAATAGAAATAAATTTT
This sequence comes from Dromius quadrimaculatus, assembly GCA_963989225.1. NCBI lineage: Eukaryota > Metazoa > Arthropoda > Insecta > Coleoptera > Carabidae > Dromius > Dromius quadrimaculatus. The sequence goes on from CAXDIG010000404.1 coordinate 164,540, forward strand.
TTGACATTCAATGAAACGTCAGTATTGCCAACTTATTTCAAGAGCAGAAACTGCACATGCGTACTCGCATTTGCAGTCAATGACTGTTCACAACAATGTACATATCTCATAAATAGAAAGTAAGTAGTTTAATTGAATAATATTAACAAAATGATAATTTTATATTATATTTTCAGGCTGTGCTCAAACTTCTTCTGGAATAAAGTATAATGTCACAATACTATGCATTTTCAACACAAAATAGAAAACAGGCCTATTTCGTACAGTATAAATCCTTCCAAGCAAGCGATCGCATAAGTTCCAAGATGATTTCAACATGTAATTGTTATAAGATAATCGATTCTAGTAATCAAGAAACTCATTTTTGTAACTCAAGTGTAACTTTATGTACTATTTTCTAGGTTATGCTCAAGGATTTATTGGAAGCTGCTATAGCAGAATGCTCGTGATTATGATTCCAATTGTTATCAGGAAATCAATTCTTTCAATCAAGAAACTTACTTTTATATAAGATGCCAACAATAGCTCTTTTCATAATTAGAATTTTTTGTGCGCATGCCTGGACATCCGCCATGTTTCTTGGGCACTTAATACTTAGATAAGCCGTTAATACTATGTTTTCAATGTGAGATTTTGAGAAATTCATATTCACTACAATTTTGGTATATATTTAGAGTAAAATCATGATGCAAGCTTTTTAATGAAAATATATATTGTTTTCAGTTCACAAAAGGGCAGAATAGCGCTGTTGTTATGGAATATGTCACAGCGATATGCGTACTAAGTGATTCTTGGACAATTAATATTATTTAATTAGCTTCCCAAAGCCTTGTCTTGAATTTCGTCGAAAACTTATCAAATCAACGAAGCAAAAGTATTTGAAATTATGTCCAGGATGTGTTAAATGTGATCTCTTACTGAATTTTTTGATTATTATCCTCTGTTTTCAGAATTAATATTGTATCGAATAATATGAGAATAATTGTCATCCTAGCGTATCAAAAAGTTCTGCTTTATCACCACCATGAGGACGAGCATAACATTTCAATCATCGTCGCTATTGTATGAACACACCATCAATTACTCTTTCATTTTATTGAACTGGTAATAGTGGTAATGATCGTCGTTGCCCAGCCTTATTTATAAAAAGTATTCTGGCTTTTGCGACAGATTTTTTTAGATATGTCTCAAATCGAATATATCCATTTAGGATCATCAACGGAATAAGGTTATTCATTGGTATGTATTCATAATTATCCAACTAACTTCGTATTTTATACCGTAGAGTCGAATAAATCATCAAGAAGAGTATTTGAGATGACTGGACCATAAGCATGTATTCATTAATACACTAGACAATTTATCCTATATTTGAGAATATATCAGAAACATGCATACAATAAATTCATAATTAGCGCTGCAGGTTAAAGAGAAGTTCAGTCAGTCTACTTGGCACCTATCTAATCACAAAATTATAGTTTTGTGGTGATATTATTGAAGAAAATTTAATTATTTCTAGGTACTGGAGAAGAATTAATGAGATTTGAAACGTCTGCTTGAGTGATATGAATTTAATTCACTAAAACTGATTCATCTATTTTCCGACGATCTATCATTTGAATATACTATTTTCTAGATACGATTTATATTCTAATTTACACTATTGATTTCCTGTAAAATAAGTACTGAAGATTAAATGTCACTTGAAGTATCTCAAGTAACTATAGTTTGGTACATGTGATAAATATTCTGCAATAAAAAAATAAATATTCTCATCAACTTTTTATTTGAGGTTATGTGGTAAATAATTCTCCTGAAAACTGCATTGAGCTGATGAAACACGATAAGCTTGGGTGTGGACGATTCAAATAATAAAATGATACTCGAATAGATTAAACGTATATATTCTGTACACTATAAAAAAAGTGACCAATTTGATATTTATTATGGATGTTCCTATTCACTGGGTAAATGAAATGGAAGTTGATAAGAGATAATTACTTGATGATTCTGCTTTCGATCCCAAAAATTTGATCGATGTACATATACTGCAAATATTCATTCAAAGTTTGATATAAAGACAATTATATCATACTGCTATATACCGTTGGAAGATCCTTGGCTATATCAAGTTCATTGGAAAGAGTAGCAAATCCCAGTAGTTCTAAGATTTCGATCTGAAGTTTCTGACATCTAATAGCCTAGGCTCTGATGTTTATTCATGAGCTAATGATTCAATGCGTAGTAGACAAATCTGATGTATGCACTAGAGACTGAAGGTACGGTCACATAGCTTATGTTATGTTATGTCTGTGTTATGTCATTATGTTGAGACCTATTGAAACTTATGAAACATGTCACATAGGTTATGTCATGATCGTAATGTCATTTGACATAACACAACAGTGGATTTCAACTCAGCTATCGGACGATGTGCTATGTCTGCGTTGGCGCAGTTGACGGTTATCATTCTTTGACATTTCATCTAACCTCAAAAGATGCAGGAAAATTTATTAATCACATTAGTAGAAAGTAATAGTGAATCTTATTTTTTATTGTAACAATTATAAGAATTATAAACATGTTGTGAGAAAGAAAATACATAAGAGAGTTTATAAAATTATAAATGATCTTGTTATTGAAATTATGTTGTTCTTAAATCCTACACATGAGGGCTTCAAGTCTTTGTGTCTGTTGACATAACATAACATACAAATATAACACAGACATGACATGACATAAGCTGTATTCTTTCGTTCACGGGTTACTGATCCAACTGAATCTGAAGATCAGTTCAAAATGGCGTCGAGATCATATAATCTGTTATAGTCGAAAGAACACCAAACATTTGTTGAGTCTCCGTTTGTCTGTGATGAATTACTCAAAATTTGTTTTGATTTCGTTTAATTATAGATATTCAGAAAAGTTTAATAGAAATCATCTTTTGAATATTCAAAACACAAATACATGTAGTTTTTCTCATCTGTTTAATATTTATAATTCAATTTCAGGATGAAGTATCACAAAATTTTCATTTTTCCCAACCAAAACTATTTCAAGACAATTTTTTTCATTTATTATGATTCAAATGCTATGAACTCCACCGTTTTTTAAATACATATGAACCACATGAACTCCTCTAGCTTTTCGTTAGAGGAGTTGTTGGTGATCTGAAGTTGTTGAAATTTGGAGTGGGGGTAACTAATCCGTAAACGAAAGAACAAGCACATAGTGAACCAGATAAGTTAGATCAGTACTCCGTGAACAAAAGAATACAGCTATAAGCTATGTGACCTAAGCTTTAAATGGCATTGTTGAATTCGAGAGTTCATTGTTGTACACAGGTTATACACAACAAACGTAGCCTATATGGATTACAGAAGATATGTATCCAAAAGATACTCAACTTGGAGGAGTTCTTAATGATAATTTTGTACATAATATCTCATTAAAATATTAGTGAGGTGCTCTTTCTACGTTTTAAATGTATGAATCAGACATAACCACATATATTGCAAGGACCAACCAATCCAATCGTACATTTTGTTGAGGTACAACAATAAAACATGCAATCATCAGTAGATTAAAGAATCCCTTTCAATCAATGAAGCCAATACATTGAAAATTCAATTGAATCAACGAATAGGAGTTTACATTACTTGATGATTCTGCTTTCGACCCCAAAAATTCGATCGATGTACATATACTGCAAATATTCATCCAAAGTTTGATATAAAGACAATTATATCATACTGCTTTGGCTATATCAAGTTCATTGGAAAGAGTAGCAAATCCCAGTAGTTCTAAAATTTTGATCTGAAGTTTCTGACATCTAATAGTCTAGGCTCTGGTGTTTATTCATGAGCTTATAATTCAATGCGTAGTAGACAAATCTGATGTATGCACTAGAGACTTAAATGGTATTGTTGACTTCAAGAGTTCATTGTTGTACACAAGTTATACACAACAAACATAGCCTATACGGATTACAGAAGATATGTATCCAAAAGATACTTAGCTTGGAGGAGTTCTTAATGATAATTTTGTACATAATATTCCATTAAAATATTAGTGAGATGCTCTTTCTACGTTTTGAATCTATGAATGAGACATTAACACATATATTGCAAGGACCAACCAATCCAATCGTACATTTTGTTGAGGTACAACAATGAAACATGCAATCATCAGCAGATTATAAAATCCCTTTCAATCAATGAAGCCAATACATTGAAAATTCAATTGAATCAACGAGTAGAAGTTTACATTGATCAAAATTGGTGAGAACCATCAGTCCATAACCCAACAATGGATCAAATAGAGTAATGACATTAGATTACGACAATGGGGCAATCAGTCTGAATTTTTTATTTGTTTAAAAATATAAATCAAATATTTCTTAAGGAATTAACTGTACCTGAATATTTTGTACAATAATCTATGAATCATCAAATCGATCATGTTAGAATATGATGACACAAATTCATATTATAGTATGAAAAGTTCTATCAATTTCGTATTTGTAGTATTCCTATATTTCTCCTAGAAGCTGCATTGAGCTGATAAAACACGATAAGCTTGGGTGAAAACGATGATGAGAGTATCATTTTTGTCATTATTCATTCTCTCTCAAATTTTGAGATACAAACGGAACGTACGCATACACTTCTAAACCGTTTGTGCGCATGCGTCAGTTGTCAATTATCAATCTGTTGCTGCAAACTAATTTGAAATCTAGAAGTGATGTTATTCTATTAAACTTTCGTATGCGAATAGTCTTCCATTAGACCAGGGGTCGGCAACCTGCGGCCCGCGGGCCGCATGCGGCCTTTGCAACTTTTTGCGCGGCCCGCCAAAGCACCAATATTTATTTTTGATAATATTTATGTTTTATATTCGTTTATAATATAAGAGCACTATTTAAGTTACATTTGAATGTGCGGCCCGCATGAAAAAATTTATTTTGAAAATGGCCCGCCGTCCGAAAAAGGTTACCGACCTCTGCATTAGACCATAAGTAATTTGGGTAGATTTTTACAAAAGGAACCTAGTGGTAGTTATAAAAGTAAAAAGAGATGGCGCCACAGAGATTCAAAGAAATTTTCCAGTGACACTAGAACGGTGGGGACTAGTATTTTACATTCAAGAAAAAGCAACTTTAACTTAACCTAAAACGAGCTTTCCAGGCCAATTAGTATTGGAAAACAGTAAATCAGTGTTTTTTACTTCAAAAAATACAAAACTCAACCTAAACCGAGCTTTTAAGGGTCAAGTAGTATTGGAAAACAGTAAATTAGTGTTTTTTCAGTTCAAAAAAAAAACAGCCAGAATAAAACCTAAACCAAGCTTTATAAGCCAACTAGTATTGAAAAAAATTCATTATTATCAGTGAGCCACACACTTGTACGTATTTAGGTGGAATGCTCTTTGTTTGAAAGCCACTGACTATAGCAATACATGTACAAGGTACGCGCATGCGCACGTCACTAGATTCCTAGCACAAAAGTGAGCCGTAATTTGTATTCGTATTTCTCTCTATCAAATATTCTACAGCTTTTACAATACTTATTGTTTTAGCGATGTGAGAAAATGAAATTTTATATGTTCACAAAAAATTAGAATGTCGTGACATGAAAATATTTCAAATTTATAATGAGACAGCAGATTCTAAAATATTGTATCAATCTGTATAATAGATAACAATGTATGAAATAGTATATTGCAGGGAAAGTATCAAGTTCAATGAATAATTGTTAGAAGTGATCAGAAGTATTTTTTTCTATGATTCATTTATGTCATGAATGGTCCAAGGGCTCTTACGGCATTACGATTTGAGTCTTTCAATAGACTGAAATGCGAATATGATCCACTCACAATGAATATAGGTATCACAACAAGTTTGCTAGAAATAAAGAATAATTCTAGTAGAACTATGAAATAGGATATTTAAACGATTGTCAATTGTTTTTTTGACAAGCTATTTTAATGATGCCTAGTTTGATATCAATCTTAAGCTCTCTGGGAGATAGGCTTAGTAGGAATATAAAATAAATAATCAGTAGAATCCACGTTATGATATCAAATTTCCGGTAATCAAATGTCATAACTGTATGTTTCATTGAATCAGAAAAGAGCTCTTCATTTTCAAAAATATTTGTTCAATGTAGGGACTTGAATATAACCGCAATCCGCCATTTTAACAATGACACCCGTAGCTTTGACAATGACAGCTGTCACTTTAATGACAGCTGTCACTTTGATGACAGCTATCATTTCGAAATATGAAATTGATTGATGCAACACTCTAAATCTATGAGACAGCGATGAAACCGGCCAAGAAATTTTTTGTTAGGGAAGTACTGTGTGACCGCTACAGATTTTATATGATAATATTGTGCAACAGGACGAGCCCCAATACTAGCACAACACAATTAATTTCACAGAAAACTATCAACATGATGGAAGAAAGAACTATCATACTATAACTGATTTTTACTGTAAATACGTTATATAAATCGATTCCTATAAGATTTCTGGTGATATAACTGTGTGTCATCTAATTTCATTCAAAATTATATCAGATTAGGCTGAACTGGAATAGAAAGAGAAAATCAATACTATACTTTCATAAATTTATGTCATTTGAATCATATAACTCGTTATTACCAGTCAATAACATGACCTCATTTGAAAATTTGCTTTTTCTTCATCCACTTCTGAATTTTGTGGTTTACACATCGCTAACAATGCGTCTTAGATCTATACCATTAATTCATATGAACGTTCTTGTGACCTGAATTTAGTTTATATGAATTTATCTTGAGAATCGTAGAAGAAATATCGTGTGGCGTCAACAACATGTGCAAACTAGTATTATTGAATTCGGAAAATATTTTCTGTAACTCACTGATTCTTGACTGTAAATAGGAAGTCTTAACATCGTCATAATGCTTGAGTTTACACATTTGTTGCATAAAACTATCACCTCTTTATTATCTCGAATTGTCTTGGCTCTAGAGGTCCTATTTTAATTTATAGAGACAGCTTGTAGACAGATCGCAGTCTTTTTGTCAATATTAGGATGTCATAGTTACATTTATAGGGACTTGAGTATTGTATGATCGACAACTTCATGCTGGCAGTTAGTTGAGAACGATGTTTGGATTCAGACTCAAATACAGTTTAATCATTCTGATCTATCATCAAATATAATAGTATAATTTTATTGTTACTATTTTATGACATACGAATGTCAAATCTGACATCTAAATAAGGAAACTGACTCTACCCTGTATCTTACTTCTGGAAGACTGTCTTCAATAATGATGACATTAAATCGCTTCTCTAATTGTCCGATAGGTGGTACATGTGTCGAAAGTCTATGAAATGGCGTCAAAAGACAATCTTCACAAATAAGAATTAAACCCCAGAGCGACTTTGCGCACCAAACATACCTACAAATACATATTTTTGGAAGAATTCATAGCAAATAATAATCAGGTAGAACGAATTGATTCCCGCATGTGAGAATATGTAATTTTGAGAAATCATGGCGAGACTCTCGTCGAGACTCGAGACCGAGACGAGACTGACCTACTCAAGACCAGGGCGAGACTGAGACAAGACTCAGCCAGGTGGGACCATTACGAGACCGAGACGAGACTCACTGAAGTCTCGTCTCGTCTTGTCTCAAGGCAACACTACCTAAAATTATCAGCGGTTATATCTTATTTATTATAAAGCTGGATGAATTTTTTTAAAGTATGATGATCATATATCTACTTATAATAAAAGTCTTAGGCCCGGTTGAAAAGATGGTTCTACTATAGGAACAATTTCGCCATCTCGTCGCTAATCCTTAAAGGGAATGGAATCAATGATTTTCTCAAGGAATTTCATCTAGATATCATTGGAAACTGTCAATCAATTCAATCACAGGCAGAGAAAAGTGTAGAAATATAATATGAATCAGAGGAATTATGTGAGCTCAATTCACATTCGAGATTCATTTTGTAAAAGAAGAATTCTTGTCAGAGAGGTGGTACATATATGGAGCTGCGACGCCTAGTGTTTCTGTAGTTTGTGGAGGAGTTGAAATCAATAATTTCTCTCCAGATAGATACATAAAAAAACATTGGGATTTGTTCATGTAAAAAAAACAGTGAAATCACGAATAAGAGAGAATGCTGAAATTATATAGAGCAGAAGGATTTTGTAGGCTAAAATTATAATCGGAATTAATCTTATCAAGAAATTATTTTTGCCGGAGGCGGTTCACATATGGAGCTGCGAAGCCTAGCGCTTAGACCTGCGAAGCAGGTCGAAACGCTAGTCCTATATACTAATTTGCTTAAATTTTTGCAATTACAACTGTCAGTTGGATGTTACCAAAAAAATTTTTATCCATCGCTACAGCTTAAACGGTATATTTAATTTTGTTCATTTCTTCTCTATTCAATACATCTTAATGAGGACTAGTGCCTTTTATATATTTGAAAACTGTCACATGTATAGTAATCACAGGAGAAGGCCAAAACCATCGATTACAATTGTCAAAAATGACAGTTCACCGGCCGTCGAAATATTCTCAAGTTATCTCTGACAAAAAATTTATGAACATCAGGTCGTTTCTGTCAAGTTTGACATACAGGTATTTTAAATATTTCTCAAAATATTACAACATCACTATTTAATATAGATAGTATGTATTGTTATATAGATAAAACATTCAAAAGGATCATTTGTGATGTATTTCAAGCTTTTATAAAGCTTATTTTAATAGAAATGAATTTTTTGACATTCAATAAAACGTCAGTATTGCCAACTTATTTCATGAGCAGAAACTGCACATGCGTACTCGCTTTTACGCGAAATGTCAATGCCAGTTCACAACAATGTACACATCTGATGAATAGAAAGTAAGTAGTTCAATTGGATATTATTAACAAAATGACAATGTTATGTAATATTTTTCAGGCTATACTCAAACTTTTTTTGAAATAAAGTATAATGTCACAATACTAATGCATTTTCAACACAAAATAGAAAACAGGTATATTTCGTACAATATAAATTCTTTCAAACAAGCGATCGCATAGGTTCCAAGATGAGTCCAATATGTAATTGTTACAAGGAGATTGATTCTAGTTATCAAGAATCATTTTTGTAATTCAAGTGTAACTTTATGTAATATTTTCTAGGTTATGCTCAAGGATTTATTGGAAGCTGCTATAGCAAAATGCTCTATGATTATGATTCCAATTGTTATCAGGAAATCAATTCTTTCAATCAAGAAACTTACTTTTATATAAGATGCCAACAATAGCTCTTTTCATAATTGGAATTTTTTTGTGCGCATGCCTGGACATCCGCCATGTTTCTTGGGCACTTAATACTCAAGGCGTGTTTCTTCGGGCAATCTAAGTGATCTAAGTCTTCATGATTAAGTGAATCATGTTTCTTTGGTCGTTATTCGTTATCCCCACTTCTTCACTTTGTGATCACAAAGTGATAATTCCCTTACCCTTCTGAATCGGACTTTTTGCATGTTCACAATGATTGCAATAACAAAATCTGTGTAAATTTGAAATATGGCGGATAGAACACAACAAGAAAATCGTTGGTAAAACAATAAATGCACATCCCGCATCTAATATGAAGGGATGAATCTACGAATAATCATGCAATAATAAATAATTCTTGGAAAACAAACTATTTAATGAATTATAATAAAATTCAATACTGAAAAATTCTGATATTCTAACCAATTACAAGAGAAAAAATCGCCAAAAATCATAGTTATAGAATATATTTTCAAAAATGAATATATAAATATTCTCAAATCAAAATATGACCCATGATTCGTAGTTAGTTGTTTTCTAGTTTCAAAAAATAATCATGATTCATATACAGCGAATATGATCCTGAGATTCACAGTATGATTGTCGAAGAAACACGCCTTTAGATAAGCCGTTGATACTATGTTTTCAATGTGAGATTTTAGGAAGTTCATATTTATTACAATTTTGATATATATTTACAGTAAAATCATGATACAAGCTTTTTAAAGAGAATATATATTGTTATCAGTTCACAAAGAGGCAGAATAGCGCTGTTGTTATGGAATATGTCACAGCGATATGCGTAGTAAGTGATTCTTGGACAATTAATATTATTTAATTAGCTTCCCAAAACCTTGTCTTGAATTTTGTCGAAAACTTATCAAATCAACGAAGCAAAAGTATTCGAAATTATGTCCAGAATGTGTTAAATGTGATCTATTACTTAACTTTTTGATTATTACCCTCTGTATTCAGAATTGATATTGTATTGAATAATTTGAACCTAATATGAAAATAATTGTCATCCTAGCGTATCAATAAGTTCTGCTTTATTACCACCATGAGGACGAGCATAACATTTCAATCATCGTCGTTATTGTATTAACACACCATCAATTACTCTTTCATATTATTGAACTGGTAATAGTGGTAATGATCGTTGTTGCCCAGCCTTATTTATAAAAAGTATTCTGGCTTTTGCGACAAAATTTTTTAGATATTTCTCAAATCAAATATATCCATTCAGGATCATCAACGGAATAAGGTTATTCATTGGTATGTATTCATAATCATCCAACTTACTTCGTATTTCATATCGTAGAGTCGAATAAATCATCAAGAAACGTATTTGAGATGAATGGACCATAAGCATGTACTCATTAATACACTAGACAATTTATCTTATATTTGAGAATATTTCAGAAACATGCATGCAATAAATTCATAATTAGCGCTGCAGGTTGAAGAGAAGTTCTGTCAGTCTACTTGATACCTATCTTATCACAAAATTATAGTTTTGTGGTGATATTATTAAAGAAAATATAATTATTTGTAGGTACTGGAGAAGAATTAATAAAATTTGAAACGTCTGCTTGAGTGATATGAATCCAATTCACTAATACTGATTCATCCATTTTCTGACGATCCATCATTTGAATATACTATTTTCTGGATACGATTTATATCCTGATTTACAATATTGATTTCCTGTATAATAAGTACTGAAGAATAAATTCCACTTGAAATATCTCAAGTGACTATAGTTTGGTACATGTGATAAATATTCTGCAATAAAAAAATAAATATTCTCATCAACTTTTCATCTGAGGTTATGTGGAAAATAATTCTCCTGAAAACTGCATTGAGCTGATGAAACACGATAAGCTTGGTTGTGTACGATTCAAATAATAAAATAATACTCGAATAGATTACACGTATATATCCTGTAAACTATAAAAAAGTTACCAATTTGATATTTATTATGGATGTTCCTATTCACTGGATAAATGAAATGGAAAATGATAAGAGATAATTACTTGATGATTCTGCTTTCGATCCCAAAAATTCGATCGATATACATATACTGCAAATATTCATTCAAAGTTTGATATAAAGACAATTATATCATACTGCTATATACCGTTGGAAGATCTTTGGCTATATCAAGTTCATTGGAAAGAGTAGCAAATCTCAGTAGTTCTAAGATTTTGATTTGAAGTTTCTGACATCTAATAGCCTAGGCTCTGATGTTTATTCATGAGCTAATGATTCAATGGGTAGTAGACAAATCTGATGTATGCACTAGAGACTTAAATGGCATTGCTGAATTCAAGAGCTCATTGTTGTACACAGGTTATACACAACAAACGTAGCCTATATGGATTACAGAAGATATGTATCCAAAGGATACTCAACTTGGAGGAGTTCTTAATGATAATTTTGTACATAATATTCCATTAAAATATTAGTGAGGTGCTCTTTCTACGTTTTACATGTATGAATCAGACATTAACACATATATTGCAAGGACCAACCAATCCAATCGTACATTTTGTTGAGGTACAACAATGAAACATGCAATCATCAGCAGATTATAAGATCCCTTTCAATCAATGAAGCCAATACATTGAAAATTCAATTGAATCAACGAACAGGAGTTTACATTGATCAAAATTGTTGAGAACCATCAGTCCATAACCTAACAATGGATCAAATAGAGTAATGACATTAGATTACGACAATGGGGCCATCAATCTGAATTTTTTATTTGCTTAAAAATATAAATCAAATATCTCTTAAGGAACTAACTGTAACTAAATATTTTGTACAATAATCTATGAATCATCAGATGGATCATGTTACAATATGATGACACAAATTCATATTATAGTATAAATAGTTCTATCAATTTCGTATTTGTATTAATACTATATTTCTCCTGAAAGCTGCATTGAGCTGATATAACACGATAAGCTTGGGTGGAAACGATGATGAAAGTATCATTTGTCATTATTCATTCTTTCTCAAATTTTGAGATACAAACGGAACGTACGCATACACTTCTAAACCGTTTGTGCGCATGCGTCAGTTGTCAATCATTAATCTGTTGCTGCAAACTAATCTGAAATCTAGAAGTGATGTTATTCTATTAAACATTCGTATGCGAATAGAGTCTTCCATTAGACCATAAGTAATTTGGGTAGATTTTTACAATAAGAACCTAGTAGTAGTTATAAAAGTAAAAAGAGATGGCGCCACAGAGATTCGAAGAAATTTTCCAGTGGCACTAGAACGGTGGGGACTAGAATTTTACATTCAAGAAAAAGCAACTTTAACATAACCTAAAACGAGCTTCCCAGGCCAATTAGTATTGGAAAATAGTAAATCAGTATTTTTCAGTTCAAAAAACACAAAACTCAACCTGAACCAAGCTTTCCAAGGTCAAGTTGTATTGGAAAACAGTAAATTAGTGTTTTCTCAGTTCAAAAAAAAAAACAGCCAGAATAAAACCTAAACCAGGCTTTATGAGCCAACTAGTATTGAAAAAAATTCATTATTGTCTGCGAGGCACTTGTACGTATTTAGGTGGAATGCTCTTTGTTTGAAAGCTACTGACTATAGCGATACATGTACAAGGTACGCGCATGCGCACGTCACTAGGTTCCTAGCATAAAAGGGAGCCGTAATTTGTATTCGTATTTTTTTCTATCAAATATTCTACAGCTTTAACAATACTCATTGTTTTAGCGATGTGAGCAAATGAAATTTCATATGTTCACGAAAAATTAGAATGTCGTGACATGAAAATATTTTAAGTTTATAATAAGACAGCAGATTCTAAAATATTGTATCAATCTGTATAATAGATAACAATGTATGAAATAGTATATTGCAGGAAAAGTATCAAGTTCAATGAATAATGGCTAGAAGTGATCAGAAGTATTTTTGTCTATGGTTCATTTATGTCATGAATGGTCCAAGGGCTCTTACGGCATTACGATTTAAGTCTTTCAATAGACTGAAATGCGAATATGATCCACTCACAATGAATATAGGTTTCACAACAGTTTGCTAGAAATAAAGTCAAGAAATAAGAGCAACAAATACAGTCACATATTAACCGAATGGAAGCAAATTTCAATCTTCGAAATAATCTGTTTATGATAATTGATGAGCAACTGATGAATGATGCAACTGACACATAGCCAAGTGTTATTGTGCTCATGTGGGATTGGAAAAAATTGATTTCTCAAGGAGTGTAGGAGACACATGATATGGATAATTTCAATACTTTATTCTCAGATTAAACATAGTTATTCAAGAAAGGGTCTTCGCGGAAAATGTTGATAGATGATACGGGTTGCTGCAAGTAAAAATTTACTGTTGTAATCAGCTGATTTTAATGAATGTCATTGGAACAATCAACACAGACATCTATTCCAACAGTTGGTAACATTGCTAGGTGTGACGTTGACGCTCGAGTGCGCGTGCGCAGGCGCGTGCGTAAGAAAGAGTGGATAGAGATATTTTGTAAGAGTCAGATATTATTTTTCTTTGAGTGTTTGTTCATAATATCTGTTATTGAAATATATTGTAATTGTGAAGAACAAGAGTTTTTTGTTGGATATTAAGGAATCGGATGACGAGTAGTCAGATTATACAACAGCTGTCAACATTTTCATTGCTACATTCATCAATTTCATTATTTTGATCAATTCCTTAATATTGTATTCTATTAAATAGGCACTTTGAACAACTAATATTGATTTAATGAATAATTTTACTGTTCTCATCAATAAGACTGCAACAGCAATATTAATTTCAAAATATAAAGCGTAGATAATTTTATTCAGCAATCCAGGGTTGCTTTCTGATTTATTTCCGTTGTGGTCAAAAGAAAACCGATTGGTTCTAAATTCGAGCAATTTATTATCGATCTTAGAATGCTGTCTTAGATGTGAAATATGAGTCAGCATAACAACTGAGACGTTAATCATATTTACCAGTTTTTCTGAATGAATAAATTAAAGCTACTAAATTGGGTCTTGACTTTGATTTGATATTAAACAAATTCGCTTTGAATTCAAAATATCCTTGGAGATAACTTTGAAGCCAATTTGCTTCTTGTAATAGAATTTCGCACACATATATTAGGTTTCTTCACAGCTGTGAGTAAATTAGGCATTTCGCGCATCGCAAACAATGCGAATACATCCAAGGCATTATTGAATTATTCCAACTATTCTACGTACATCTAATTATATTTTACTCTCGTACATTTTCCGCTATTCTTTATGATCTATTGATTGGCAAGAAAGTGAGTCACTATCTCAAAAACTGCGGGAAGAGTGCCGGAAACATTTGACATGAAAGTGAGGATCATAGCGTTTTTGCTTGTGTGGAAATATACATCCCGAGAAAAATTTGAATCCTCAAAATTACATTAAAAATAAGAAAAGGTCCTAATTCTTTGTTCAGACCTGGAAGAGAAGTTTCTCTTATAACTCGATCATTGTGTCACACCGTATATGCTGATTATTTTACAATGGTTAAAATTGATGAGAAAATGAACTTATTGAATGGCTTATAAATCGGGTGTAGAAGACAATGGAGAAGAAATGTTTATTATTGTGATGACTACTCAATTTTTTTTTCGCTATTGGTATGCAACTCCATTTGAAATTAAAATTAAAATCAACCACTGAGATGCATCTACAAAAAAGTATGGGGACAGTTGCCGCTTCCAATGAATCTCTACGTTTTAGACCCTACTGAACTCAAGAAAACATAATTTAAAATAAAGTCAGTCGTTGTGTTTGTCTATTTCTAAAAGCATAATGACTTGAGAAAGCCTAGAAATCTTTGACTGAAATTTCATATTCAAGTTTTTTATCAAAAAAATAAGTTCATATTCATAAATAAGGTATTTTTAATCTGTGGTTCCAAAACTTATTCGATGGAACTTTTGAGTTCTTTGCGTTTATTTCCTGAACGGTAGTACTTATCCCACAATATGATGGTATATTGTGCAACAAGTGCGATAAGTTGTCGATTGCCCACGAGAGCGAAGTGAGCAATTGACAATACTGCACAAGTTGAGGATACTATTTTTTATCACGAATGCAGGATCAGTACTATTTTGCACTTATTTTTCTGAGCGATAAATGGTTTGCGTGCGACAAGTTTACTTGCATGTTAATTCACGCACCACGGTCTTATATATAGGTCTTGACACTAGCATCTCACTTCCATTGGCAAGGGATTGACTCTTATTGAGATATTTAGTTATTATCAGTTCCTCAAGATGTGAGAAGCTGTGATATATTGTAGTTGATGATTATAAATCTACTTATGATAATAGTTGAAGGGAGATTGAGGGGGACATTCATTCGTCACAAGTTCAAATATCCATTTTTGTGAATACAAAGGAATTAAATGTGATTATTATGAAATATTAGGAATTTTATTGCTATTTGATGGCAATATTTTGAATATTATTGATATGGAGTGCTATATCTCGATGAATTTTAGGATGTAAAATTAAATATTCAATCCAGACTTGAATTATTCGAATCGCTGTTTCTTGTCTTTCTGATGCACATTTTCTGTTTTCCTCGCACACTTATTTTGTTGATCGTAACGCCGTCTGTAGTAGTTTGAATGACTAATAAGCTGCTTCAATAATGAATACCCTTACTGGTAAGTATCAAGACCTATGTATAATATTGGAAATTGTGCGGCAAGAGTGATTCTTTTGAAAAGATAGTTCTACTAAAGGAACAACCTGGCCATCTCGTCGCTAACCCTCAAAGGGAATGAAATCGATGATTTTCTCAAGGATTTATATCTATATATGATTGGGAACTGTCAATCAATGTAATCACGGGCGGAGAAAAGTGTAGTAATATAATATGAATCAGGGGAATTACGTGAGCTCGATTCACATCCAAGATTGATCTTATCAAGGAAGAATTCTTGTCAGAGAGGCGGTACATATTTGGAGCTGCGACGCCTAGAGTCTCTGTAATTCATTAAGAAGTTGGAATCAATAATTTTTCTCCAGATAAATACATGAAATAACATTAAGAATTGTCTATAAAAAAGAGTGAAATCACGAATAGGGAAAAATGCGAAATATAATATGGAGCAGGAGAATTCTGTACGCTGAAATTATGATTGGGACTAATCTTATTAAGAAATTATTGTTGCCGAAGGCGGTTCACATATGGAGCTGCGAAGCCTAGCGCTTAGACCTGCGAAGCAGGTCGAAACGCTAGTCCTATATACTAATTTGCTTAAATTTCTTGAATTACAACTGTCAGTTGTATGTTCCCAAAAAGATTTTTATTAGTCCCTACAGCTTAAACGGTATATTCAATTTTGTTCATTTCTTCTCTATTCAATACATCTTAATGAGAACTAGTGCCTTTTATATATTTGAATACCATCACATGTATAGTAATCACAGGAGAAGGCCAAAACCATCGATTACAATTGTCAAAAATGACAGTTCACCGGCCGTCAGAATATTCTTGAGTTATCTCTGACAAAAAATTTATGAACATCGGGTCGCTTCTGTCAAGTTTGACATACAGGTATTTGAAATATTTCTCAAAATATCACAAAATTCACTATTTAATATAGATATTATGTATTGTTATATAGATAAAACATTCAAATGGATCATTTGTGATGTATTTCAAGCTTTTATAAAGCTTATTTTCATGAGAATAAATTTTTTGACATTCAATAAAACGTCAGTGTTGCCAACTTAATCCTCAAGCAGAAACTGCACATGCGTACTCGCATTTGCAGTCAATGCCAGTTCACAACAATGTATACATCTGATAAATAGAAAGTAAGTAGTTTAATTAATATTATTAACAAAATGACAATCTTATGTTATATTTTTCAGACTATATTCGAATTTTTTTTGAAATAAAGTATAATGTCACAATACTAATGCATTTTCAACACAAAATAGAAAACAGGCATATTTCGTACAATATAAATCCTTTCAAACAAGCGATCGCATAGGTTCCAAGATGATTTCAACATGTAATTGTTATAAGGAAATCGATTGTAATAATCAAGAAACTCATTTTTGTAATTTAAGTGTAACTTTATGTAATATTTTCTAGGTTATGCTCAAGGATTTATTGGAAGCTGAAATAGCAGAATGCTTGATGATTATGATTCCAATTGTTATCAGGAAATCAATTCTTTCAATCAAGAAACTTACTCTTATATAAGATGCCAACAATAGCTCTTTTCATAATTGAAATTTTTTTGTGCGCATGCCTGGACATCCGCCATGTTTCTTGGGCACTTAATACTCAAGGCGAGTTTCTTCGGGCAATCTAAATGATCTAAGTCTTCATGATTAAGTGAATCATGTTTCTTTGGTCGTTATTCGTTATCCCCACTTCTTCACTTTGTGATCACAAAGTGACAGTCCCCTTATCCTTCTGAATCGGACTTTTTGCATGTTCACGATGATTGCAATAACAAAATCTGTGTAAATTTGAAATATGGCGGATAGAACACAACAAGAAAATCGTTGGTAAAACAATAAATGCACATCCCGCATCTAATATGAAGGGATGAATATACGAATGATCATGCAATAATAAATAATTCTTGAAAAACAAACTATTCAATGAATTATTAAAAATATAAATCAAATATTTCTTGAGGAACTAACTGTACCTAAATATTCTGTACAATAATCTATGAATCATCAAATGGATCATGTTACAATATGATGACACAAATTCATATTATAGTATAAATAGTTATATCAATTCCGTATTTGTAGTATTTCAATATTTCTCCTAAAAACTGCATTGAGCCGATAAAACACGATAAGCTTGGGTGAAAACGATGATGAAAGTATCATTTGTCATTATTAATTTTGTCTCAAATTTTGAGATACAAACGGAACGTACGCATACACTTCTAAACAGTTTGTGCGCATGCGTCAGTTGTCAATTATCAATCTGTTGCTGCAAACTAATTTGAAATCTAGAAGTGATGTTATTCTATTAAACTTTCGTATGCGAATAGAGTATTCCATTAGACCATAAGTAATTTGGGTAGATTTTTACAATAGGAACCTAGTGGTAGATATAAAAGTAAGAAGAGATGGCGCCACAGAGATCCAAAGAAATTTTTCAGTGGCACTAGAACGGTAGGGACTAGTATTTTACATTCAAGAAGAAGCAACTTTAACATAACCTAAAACGAGCTTTCCAGGCCAATAAGTATTGGAAAACAGTGAATCAGTGTTTTTTAGTTCAAAAAATACAAAACTTAACCTAAAGCGAGCTTTTCAAGGTCAAGTAGTATTGGAAAACAGTAAATTAGTGTTTTTTTAGTTCAAAAATAAAACAGCCAGAATAAAACCTAAACCAAGCCTTATAAGCCAACTAGTATTGAGAAAAATTCATTATTGTCAGCGAGCCACACACTTGTACGTATTTAGATGGAATGCTCTTTGTTTGAAAGCCACTGACTATAGCAATACATGTACAAGGTACGCGCATGCGCACGTCACTAGGTTCCTAGCATAAAAGTGAGCCGTAATTTGTATTCGTATTTTTTTCTATCAAATATTCTACAGCTTTCACAAAACTTATTGTTTTAGCGATGTGAGAAAATTAAATTTTATATGTTCACGAAAAATTAGAATGTCGTGACATGAGGATACTTGAAATTTATAATGAGACAGCAGATTCTGAAATATTGTATCAATCTGTATAATAGATAACAATGTATGAAATAGTATATTGCAGGGAAAGTATTAAGTTCAATGAATAATTGTTAGAAGTGATCAAAAGTATTTTTTTCTATGGTTCATTTATGTCATGAATGATCCAAGGGCTCTTACGGCATTACGATTTAAGTCTTTCAATAGACTGAAATGCGAATATGATCCACTCACAATTAATATAGGTTTCACAACAAGTTTGCTAGAAATAAAGTCAAGAAATAAGAGCAACAAATATAGTCACATATCAACCGAATGGAAGCAAATTTGAATCTTCAAAATAATCTGTTTATGATAATTGATGAGCAACTCATAAATGATGCAACTGACACCTAGCCAAGTGTTATTGTGCTTATATGAAACTGGTTCGCATCATGGTCAATCGGAAGGCTAGAATCATAGTCCCATAAGAATCTTTGGACCGTTCTTAACCAAAATGTATCATAGAATTATTGTTATTTTATTAAAATTGTGATCTATTTCAGTTAAAAATGTGCTACTTCGATTTAAATCTTCTGAACCAGTTTTACAATAACACAAAATTGTACTTTGCTATCAGACAGTTTCATCTACTGTTAGTCG
Organism: Dromius quadrimaculatus; assembly: GCA_963989225.1. Lineage (NCBI taxonomy): Eukaryota > Metazoa > Arthropoda > Insecta > Coleoptera > Carabidae > Dromius > Dromius quadrimaculatus. The sequence goes on from CAXDIG010000404.1 coordinate 184,232, forward strand.
TGCATCAGACATCAATAACATCATAATTGAATTCATGCAGTCAGAAGATTCAAATTAGATCTGTTCAGGTAGTTGATGTATATATTTGTTGCTCTTATAACTTGATATAACTTTTAGAACCGGTGTTTCAAATCATGTATATTCATTGAGAGTAAATCGACTCGGTATCCTGGTCAACCTGGAGGCTAAGATATTGGTCCCATAAAAGCTCTTGGACCGTTTTAAACTGGCATGTCGAATTAAAAGTGTATTATTCAAAGTAATTAGGAGAGAATATATGCTATTTCTGATTTGTGAAAACTCTTAGTTTGAATCAAGAAAGGATTGGTTGAAAACAACAATGGAGATATCAATTAACATTATCTATTTGTTGAGAAATGTAAATTATGAAACTTCACTCAAATAAACTGTAAGCATATGATAAATTCTGTTCAATTACTCAACTAAATTTGTATTTTGTACCGTAGAATTGAATAAATCTTTCAGAACAATTTCAAGGGAAAATTGAACATGACAAATATTGTAGAAAACATGCTCATAATAAATTCATTATTAGCACTGCAGGTTGTGAAGAGACTCAGTCAGTTTACTTGATATCTAATTACTGCGTATGTCAGTGAAATTATAGTTCTGTAATGATATTGTTGCAGAAAATTTAATTGTTTGTAGACAATGAAGAAGAATTGATAAGATTCAAAACGTTCATTTGATTATACCATTTATGGATACGCTCTTGCGCACATTTCCAATTTCAATTCACAACAATGTACACATCTCATAGAAGAGAATGTAGGTAGTTCAATCGAATATTAATAAAATGACAGATTTCTGTGATCTTCTTCAGGTTATGCTCGGTAATTTCCAGGATAAGAGTAATATGCGACAATATTATTGCATTTTGAATACAAAATAGGGAACATGTATATTCCACACTATAAAACTCTTATCAAACAAGAGATCGTAGAATCATGTAGTTATTGAATGAACTTCAAGATGAAATCACCATATAATTGTTATAAGAGAATCCATTTATGTAATTAAGAAATCTATTTTTGTTATCAAGAGATATAATATTATTGTTATCAAGATGAAGTAACCAATTGTTGGAAACAAAGTAGAGCATGAAATTTGAGTCCATCATCGTCAATTCACAATAATTTCAATCTTTTATTTCCAGCAGCTTAGAGTGGAAGATGTCAGCAATCACATAGAATTTTTTAAACGCAATCAGGTACTCTTCAACTGAATTCTGTCAAAGATGTGCCTAATTGATCTTTATTAAATTCATTTTGTTCTCAAAAATTCATTTGGCTACTCAATAATTTGTAATCATCTAGAAAGATAGATCTGTTGCAGAAACGTGTTTTTTTAGGGGCTCTGAAAGAGTGGAGCATGTGTTCTTCGGTTTATGTCTATCATCTTGCAAATTTTTAGTGATTGGAGCAAACGTATATTTGAAATTTGATTATGAATACAATAGGTAACATACTCGAATATTATTGAATGTAACATATTAAATACTTGCTCCGCATAGCTTTCCTGAATATTTGGAGTTTGAAGTTACAGATCTAAGTTTTCAATCATCAATTTTTCCACTATTGGTATGCAACTCCATTCAAAATTAAAATTAAAATCAACCACTGAGACGCATTTACAAGAAAGTATAAGGACAGTTGTCGCTTTCAATGAATCTTCACTTTTTAGACCCTACTGAGCCCAAAAACATAATTCAAAAGAAAGTCAGTGTTTGTTTTTCTGTCTCAAAACACGAGTACTTGAGAACGCCTGGAAATCTTTGACTGAAATTTCATATTCAAGTTTTTTATCCGAAAAATAAGTTTATATTTATGAATAAGGTACTTTCAATCTGTAATACTAAAACTTCATTGATGGAATATTTGAGTTTTTTGCCTCTATTTTATCAACGGTGGTATTCATCAAAAGATATAAAGTAACTTAGATTGATCCCTAAATTAATTGGCACAACATTCACCTGGAACATTGCCCAAAATTATGAGCGGTTTGATTTTATTTATTATAAAGTTCGATGAATTTTTTCAAAGTAGGGAAATAATTATTATCAATGCAAAATTAGAATTTTTTATACTCATATTTGGACGTGGCATGCCAAGGTTTGTGGATGGTAGCGTTGACGATGCGTTAGACGAAAAACGTTGCAAATAAGAAAGAACAACATGAATATATGAGTAAAAAATTATGTCCGCTAACTCTTAAATTGTTGCAAACTTAATAAATGGAGTAAATTATTTTCACAGTGGTATTGGCAATTTGTAAAACTTTTGCAGTTTTCCATGCAGGAATAGAGCATGTAAATTTACGCATCACGGTCTTATATACAGGTCTTGTCACTAGCATCTCACTACAATTGATAAGAGGTTGACTCTTATTCTAGTATTTAGCTATTATTAGTTCCTCAAGATGTAATATATTGTATTTGATGATTGAATATCTACTTATAATAATAGTTTCAGGTCCGGTTGAAAAGATGGTTCTACTAGAGGAACAATTTCGCCATCTCGTCATAATCCTTGAAGGGAATGAAATCAATGATTTTCTCAAGGAATTTTATCTAGATATCATTGGAAACTGTCAATCAATTCAATCATGGGCAGAGAAAAGTGTAGAAATATGATATGAATCAGAGGAGCTATGTGAGCTCAATTCACATTCGAGATTGATTTTGTAAAAGGAGAATTCTTGTCAGAGAGGCGGTACATATATGGAGCTGCGACGCCTAGTGTTTCTGTAGTTTGTGAACGAGTTGAACACAATAATTTCTCTTCAGATGAATACATGGGAAAACATTGGGATTTGTCTATAAAAAACAGTGGAATCACGAATAAGAGAGAATGCAGAAATATAATATGGAGCCAAAGGATTCTGTAGGCTTAAATTATAATCGGAACTAATCTTATCAAGAAATTATTTTGCCGGAGGCGGCTCACATATGGAGCTGCGAAGCCTAGCGCTTAGACCTGCGAAGCAGGTTGAAACGCTATCCTATATACTAATTTGCTTAAATTTCTTGAATTACAACTGTCAGTTGTATGTTCCCAAAAAAAATTTTATCCATCGCTACAGCTTAAACGGTATATTTAATTTTGTTCATTTCTCCTCTATTCAATACATCTTAATGAGGACTAGTGCCTTTCATATATTTGAATACCATCACATGTATAGTAATCACAGGAGAAGGCCAAAACCATCGATTACAATTGCCAAAAATGACAGTTCACCGGCCGTCGAAATATTCTCAAGTTATCTCTGACAAAAAATTAATGAATATCGGGTCGCTTCTGTCAAGTTTGACATACAGGTATTTTAAATATTTCTCAGAATATTACGACATCACTATTTAATATAGATATTATGTATTGTTATATAGATAAAACATTCAAATGGATAATTTGTGATGTATTCGAAGCTTCTATAAAGCTTATTTTAATAGAAATAAATTTTTTGACATTCAATAGAACGTCAGTATTGCCAACTTATCCCCCAAGCAGAAACTACACATGCGTACTCGCCTGGTACTCGCATTTGCAGTCAATGACAGTTCACATCAATGTACACATCTCGTAAATAGAAAGTAAGTAGTTTAATTGAATAATATTAACAAAATGACAATCTTATGTAATATGTTTTAGGCTATACTCAAACTTCTTTTGGAATAAAGTATAATGTCACAATACTATGCATTTTCAACACAAAATAGAAAACAGGTATATCTCGTACAATATAAATCCTTTCAAACAAGCGATCGCATTGGTTCCAAGATGATTTCAACATGTAATTGTTATAAGGAAATCGATTGTAATAATCAAGAAATTTATTTTTGTAATCTGAGTGTAACTTCATGTAATATTTTCTAGGTTATGCTCAAGGATTTATTGGAAGCTGCTATAGCAGAATGCTCGATGATTATGATTCCAATTGTTATCAGGAAATCAATTCTTTCAATCAAGAAACTTACTTTTATTTAAGATGCCAATAATAGCTCTTTTCATAATTGGAATTTTTTTGTGCGCATGCCTGGACATCCGCCATGTTTCTTGGGCACTTAATACGTAGATAAACCGTTAATACTATGTTTTCAATGTGAGATTTCAGGAAATTCATATTTATTACAATTTTGATATATATTCACAGTAAAATCATGATACAAGCTTTTTAATGAAAATATATATTGTTATCAGTTCACAAAGGGGCAGAATAGCGCTGTTGTTATGGAATATGTCACAGCGATATGCGCAGTAAGTGATTTTTGGATAATTAATATTATTTATCCAGCTTCCCAAAGCCTTGTCTTGAATTTCGTCGAAAACTTATCAAATCAACGGAGCAAGAGTATCTGGAACTTTGTCCAGAATGTGTTAAATGTGATCTATTATTGAATTTTTTGATTATCACCTTCTGTATCCAGAATTAATATTGTATTGAATAATTTGAACCTAATATTAAATAATTGTCATCCTAGCGTATCAATAAGTTCTGCTTTATTACCACCATGAGGACGAGCATAACATTTCAATCATCGTCGTTATAGTATTAACACACCATCAATTACTCTTTTATATTATTAAACTGGTAATAGTGGTTATGATCGTTGTTGCCCAGCCTTATTTATAAAAAGTATTCTGGCTTTTGCGACAAAATTTTTTAGATATTTCTCAAATCGAATAGATCTATTCAGGATCATCAACGGAATAAGATTATGCATTGGTATGTATTCATAATTATCCAACTCACTTCGTATTTTATACCGTAGAGTCGAATAAATCATCAAGAAAAGTATTTGAGATGAATGGACCATAAGCATGTATTCATTAATACAGTAGACAATTCATCTTATATTTAAGAATATTTCAGAAACATGCATACAATAAATTCATGATTAGCGCTGCAGGTTGAAGAGAAGTTCAGTCAGTCTACTTGGTACCTATCTAATCACAAAATTATAGTTTAGGGGTGATATTATTGAAGAAAATTTAATTATTTATAGGTACTGGAGGAGGATTAATAAGATTTGAGACGTCTGCTTGAGTGATATGAATTTAATTCACTAATACTGATTCATCCATTTTCTGACGATCCATCATTTGAATATACTATTTTCAAGATACGATTTATATCCTGATTTACAATATTGATTTCCTGTAAAATAAGTACTGAAGATTAAATGCCACTTGAAATATCTCAAGTGACTATAGTTTGGTACATGTGATAAATATTCTGCAATAAAAAAATGAATATTCTCATAAACTTTTTATTTGAGGTTATGTGGAAAATAATTCTCCTGAAAACTGCATTCAGCTGATGAAACACGATAGGATAGAGTGTGGACGATTCAAATAATAAAATAATACTCGAATAGATTAAACGTATATATTCTGTATACTATAAAAAAGTGACCAATTTGATATTTATTATGGATGTTCCTATTCACTGGGTAAATGAAATGGAAAATGATAAGAGATAATTACTTGATGATTCTGCTTTTGATCCCAAAAATTCGATCAATGTACATATACTGCAAATATTCATCCAAAGTTTGATATAGAGACAATATATCATACTGCTATATTCCGTTGGAAGATCCTTGGCTATATCAAGCTCATTGGAAAGAGTAGCAAATCCCAGTAGTTCTAAGATTTCGATCTGAAGTTTCTGACATCTAATAGCCTAGGCTCTGATGTTTATTCATGAGCTAATGATTCAATGCGTAGTAGATAAATCTGATGTATGCACTTGAGACTTGAATGGCATTGTTGAATTCAAGAGTTCATTGTTGTACACAGGTTATACACAACAAACGTAGCCTATATGGATTACAGAAGATATGTACCAAAAAATACTCAACTTGGAGGAGTTCTTAATGATAATTTTGTACCTAATATTCCATTAAAATATCAGTGAGGTGCTCTTTCTACGTTTTAAATGTATGAATCAAACATTAACACATATATTGCAAGGACCAACCAATCCAATCGTACATTTTGTTGAGGTACAACAATGAAACATGCAATCATCAGCAGATTATAAAATCCCTCTCAATCAATGAAGCCAATACATTGAAAATTCAATTGAATCAACGAATAGGAGTTTACATTGATCAAAATTGGTGAGAACCATCAGTCCATAACTCAACAATGGATCAAATAGAGTAATGACATTAGATTGCGACAATGGGGCCATCGATCTGAAGGTTTTATTTGTTTAAAAATATAAATCAAATATATCTTAAGGAACTAACTGTACCTAAATATTTTGTGCAATAATCTATGAATCATCAAATGGATCATGTTACAATATGATGACACAAATTCATATTATAGTATACATAGTTCTATCAATTTCGTATTTGTTGTATTTCTATATATCTCCTAAAAGCTCCATTGAGCTGATAAAACACGATAAGCTTGGGTGAAAACGATGATGAAAGTATAATTTGTCATTACCACGGTACAAGACATAGTAGGTAACCTAACTCGCCCCGAAAATGCATCCGCTGGGATGGTTATAGTTCGCGCTGTCGCCGCTAGAGACGCCTACATAAGTAAGGCCTGTTTTACAACAGTGTTTAATGTATAATTACACTGAACTTACAAAATTTTACGAAATCATTTATATATTGAAGTTAACCGTATACGTAATGTTTACAGCATATATTTTACTTCAATTAAAAATTGATATACTTGTTAAATTGGTGTTGCATTGAGTATTATTTAATATTTAATTATTACCTATGCAAGAAACTCAGTTGGATGAATTCCGAGATCACATGCGATTAACAATAATTGAGAAATATTTGAACAATACATTAACAATGTGTTTAATTTTCAAGAATACATATAGATGATATGTTTTCAATAACAAGAAAATTGTTCGAACTTTCAATAAAGGAAACATGAAAACATAAGTTGAACAAAAATTAGATTCAGTTCAAAATATTATATTCCTATATTATACATAATGTTTCAAACGTAATAGTTTTTTCTGTATTAAGGGCACTTATATTTATTTTTGACAAATACACGTTATTTTAAATTATCTTATACTTAATTTATTAACATTATCAAAATTTAGATTTCATTTGAATGACTTGATACAAATTTACTTTGTGAGTAAATTTGAATGAGAATTAAATTCATTTATGAAACTGGACCTAGTTTAATAGTCATTTATACAGGTGAATTAAACCACTGTTTATTTGCGAGAAGAAAGTTCAAAATCACGAGCGCGTTCAGCGCGAGTGCTTTAGTTCTTTGAGCAAATAAAGAAGTTTAATTCACGTGTTTGTATACATAATTTTATTCAATTGCTTTGTCCCAAATTTCTATCATGTCAAGAGGAGCTCTAAAAACACTATATTTTATCTTACAACTCTCATATCCAGAATTACAATTCGGAACAAAACATTTTCCAGGCATTTTAATTGAATGTTCATTTGTCACACGACTATCACTTTATTAAATTATTATTTATTTACTATAATCTGACTGTATTCAACGACACAAACACTAAAATCAAACGTTTTTCAATTGGCAACTAGGCCCTACATATCCGCCATCTTGAAACATTTCCTCTCACCTCTCACGTCCATATGCTTGACGAAATCAGCGGACACATTTATAGTGGACCGGCAATGAGAGTTGGGGGAGCCTGGTCATTACTCATTCTTTCTCAAATTTTGAGATCCAAACGGATCGTACGCATACACTTCTAAACCGTTTGTGCGCATGCGTGAGTTGTCAATTATTATTCTGTTGCTGCAAACTAATTTGAAATCTAGAAGTGATGTTATTCTATTAAACTTTCGTATGCGAATAGAGTCTTCCATTAGACCATAAGTAATTTGGGCAGATTTTTACAATAGGAACCTAGTGGTAGTTATAAAAGTAAAAAGAGATGGCGCCACAGAGATTCAAAGAAATTTTCCAGTGGCACTAGAACGGTGGGGACTAGTATTTGACATTCAAGAAAAAGCAACTTTAACATAACCTAAAACGAGCTTTCCAGGCCAATTAGTATTGGAAAACAGTAAATCAGTGTTTTTAGGTTCAAAAAATACAAAACTTAACCTAAACCGTGCTTTTTAAGGTCAAGTAGTATTGGAAAACAGTAAATTAGTGTTTTTTCAGTTAAAAAAAAAAACAGCCAGAATAAAACCTGAACCAAGCCTTATAAGCCAACTAGTATTGGAAAAAATTCATTATTGTCAGCGAGCCACACACTTGTACGTATTTAGGTGGAATGCTCTTTGTTTGAAAGCCACTGACTATAGCGATATATGTACAAGGTACGCGCATGCGCACGTCAATAGATTCCTAGCACAAAAGTGAACCGTAATTTGTATTCGTATTCTTCTTTATCAAATATTCTACAGCTTTTACAATACTTATTGTTTTAGCGATGTGAGAAAATGAAATTTTATATGTTCACGAAAAATTAGAATGTCGTGACTTGAAAATATTTCATATTTATAATGAGACAGCAGATTCTAAAATATTGTATCAATCTGTATAAAAGATAACAATGTATGAAATAGTATATTGCAGGGAAAGTATCAAGTTCAATGAATAATTATTAGAAGTGATCAAAAGTATTTTTTTCTATGGTTCATTTATGTCATGAATGGTCCAAGGGCTCTTACAGCATTACGATTTGAGTCTTTCAATAGACTGAAATGCGAATATGATCCACTCACAATGTTATAGGTTTCAAAACAAGTTTGCTAGAAATAAAGTCAAGAAATGAGAGCTACAAATATAGTCACATATTAACCGATTGGAAGCAAATTTGAATCTTCAAAATAATCTGTTTATGATAATTGATGGGCAACTGATAAATGATGCAACTGACACATAGCCAAGTGTTATTGTGCTTATGTGAAACTGGTTCGCATCATGGTCAATCGGAAGGCTAGAATCATAGTCCCATAAGAATCTTTGGACCGTTCCTAACCGAAATGTATTATAGAATTATTGTTATTTTATTAAAATTATGATCTATTTCGGTTGAAAACGTGCTACTTCGATTCAAGTCTTCTGAACCAGTTTTACAATAGCACAAAATTGTACCTTGCTATCAGTCAGTTCCATCTACTGTTAGTCGTGCATCAGACATCAATAACATCATAACTGAATTCATGCAGTCAGAAGATTCAAATTAGATCTGTTCAGGTAGTTGATGTATATATTTGTTGTTCACATAACTTGATATAATTTTTAGAAACAGTGTTTCAAATCATGTATATTTATTGAGAGAAAATCGACTCGGTATCTCGGTCAACCTGGAGGCTGAGATATTGGTCCCATAAAAGCTCTTGGACCGTTTTTAACTGGCATGTCGAATAAAAAGTGTATTATTCAAAGTAATTAGGAGAGAATATATGATATTTCTAATTTGTGAAAACTCTCAGTTTGAATCAAGAAAAGATTGGTTAAAAACATCAATGGAGATATCAATTAACATTATTCATTCGTTGAGAAATGTGAATTATGAAACTTCACTCAAATAAACTGTAAGCATATGATAAATTCTGTTTAATTACTCAACCATATTTGTATTTTGTACCGTAGAATTGAATAAATCTTTAAGAACAGTTTTAAAGGAAAATTGAACATGACTAAGTATTTATGAATGCACTAGACAATTTATACCACATTTACAAATATTGTAGAAAACATGCTCATAATGAATTCATTATTAGCGCTGCAGGTTGTGAAGAGGTTCAGTCAGTTTACTTGGTATCTAATTACTGCGTATGTCAGTGAAATTATAGTTCTGTAATGATATTGTTGCAGAAAATTTAATTGTTTCTAGACAATGAAGAAGAATTGATAAGATTCGGAACGTTGGCTCAAGAGATATAAATTTAATATACTAATCCTGCTGATTCATCCATCATCCGACGATCCATCATCCGACGATCTATCATTTGATTATACTATTTATGGGTACGCCTTTGCGCACATTTACAATTTCAATTCACAACAATGTACACATCTCATAGAAGAGAAAGTAGGTAGTTTAATCAAATAATAATAATGAAATGACGAATTTCTGTGATCTTCTCCAGGTTATGCTTGAAAATTACTAGGATAAGAGTAATATGCGTCAATATTATTGCATTTTGAATACAAAATAGGGAACATGCATATTTCACACTATAAAACTCTTATCAAACAAGAGATCGTAGAATCATGTAGTTATTGAATGAATTTCAAGATGAAATTACCACATAATTGTTATGAGAGAATCCATTCATGTAATTGAGAAATTTATTTTTGTTATCAAGAGATATAATATTATTGTTATCAAGATGAAGTAACCAATTGTTGGAAATAAAGTATAGCATAAAATTTGAGTCCATCATCGTCAATTTACAATAATTTCAATCTCTTATTTCTAGCAGCTTGAAGTGGAAGATGTCAGCAATCACAGAAAATTTCTTGAACGCAATCAGGTACTCTTCAACTGAATTCTGCCAAAGCTGTGCCAGATTGATCTTCATTAAATTTATTTTGTTCTCAAAAATTCATTTGGCTACTCAATAATTTGTAATCATCTAGGAAGATAGATCTGTTGCAAAAACGTCTTTTTTTAAGGGGCTCTGAAAGAGTGGAGCTTGTGTTCTTCGGTTTATGTCTATCATCCTGCAAATTTTCAGTGATTGGAGCAAACGTATATTTGAAATTTGATTATGAATACAATAGGTAACATACTCGAATATTATTGAATGTAACATATTAAATACTTGCTCTGCATAGCTTTCCTGAATATTTGAAACTTGAAGTTACAGATCTAAGTTTCCAATCATCAATTTTTCCGCTATTGGTATGCATCTCCATTCAAAATTAAAAATAAAATCAACCACTGAGACGCATTTACAAGAAAGTATAAGGACAGTTGTCGCTTTCAATGAATCTTCACTTTTTAGACCCTACTGAGCCCAAAAACATAATTCAGAAGTAAGTCAGTCGTTGTTTGTCTATGTCTCAAAACACGAGTACTTGAGAACGCCTAGAAATCTCTGACTGAAATTTCATATTCAAGTTTTTTATCCGAAAAATAAGTTCATATTTATATATAAGGTACTTTCAATCTGTAATACCAAAACTTCATTGATGGAATGTTTGAGTTTTTTGCCTTTATTTTATCAACGGTGGTGTTTATCAAAAGATATAAAGTAACTTAGATTGATCCCCAAATGAATTGGCACAATATTCACCTGAAACATTTCCCAAAATTATCAGCGGTTTGATTTTATTTATCATAAAGTTCGATGAATTTTTTTAAAGTAGGGAAATAATTATTATCAATGCAAAATTAGAATTTTTCATACTTATATTTGGACGTGGCATGCCAAGGTTTGTCGATGGTAGCGTTGACGATGCGTTAGACAAAAAACGTTGCAAATAAGAAAGAACAACATGAATATATAAGTAAAAAATTATGTCCGCTAACTCTTGAATTGTTGCAAACTTAATACATGGAGTAAAGTATTTTCACAGTAGTATTGGCAATATGTAAGACTTTTGCAGTTTTCCATGCAGAAATAGAGCATGTGAATTCACGCATCACGGTCTTATGTACAGGTCTTGGCACTAGCATCTCACTACCATTGGTAAGAGGTTGACTCTTATTTGAGTATTTAGCTATTATTAGTTTCTCAAGATGTAAGAAGGTGTAATATATTGTATTTGATGATTATATATGTACTCATAATAATAGTTTTAGACCTGGTTGAAAAGATGGTTCTACTAGAGGAACAATTTCGCCATCTCGTCGCTAATCCTTAAAGGGATTGAAATCAATGATTTTCTCAAGGAATTTTACCTAGATATCATTGGAAACTGTCAATCAATCTAATCACGGGCAGAGAAAAGTGTAGAAATATAATTTGAAGCAGAGGAGCTATGTGAGCTCAATTCACATTCGAGATTGATTTTGTAAAAGAAGAATTCTTGTCAGAGAGGCGGTACATATATGGAGCTGCGACGCCTAGTGTTTCTGTAGTTTGTGAAGGAGTTGAAATCAATATTTTCTCTCCAGATAAATACATAAAAAAACATTGGGATTTGTCTATGAAAAACAGTGAAATCACGAATAAGAGAGAATGCAGAAATATAATATGGAGCAGAAGGATTCTGCAGGCTAAAATTATAATCGGAACTTATCTTATCAAGAAATTATTTTTGCCGGAGGCGGTTCACATATGGAGCTGCGAAGCCTAGCGCTTAGACCTGCGAAGCGGGTCGAAACGCTAGTTACTATATACTAATCGTCTAGTGTACCACTCTATAAATAGATTCATCACTTTTTTGTCCACCTCTACAGCCTGTATTTATTGATGGATTTTTCTGATTTTTTTAAATTTGATACATCTCCATTAGGACTAGTGCCTTCCGGGGGTCTCTTATTTTTGGTGCTTATAGTATTTGCAGGAAAAATTGAAAACGGCGGAAATTTGCGTTGATCAGCGTGCCCCTATCTTTTATTCATCCATTCAACAGGGCTATACAAAATTCAATGTCATTTTGACATTTCAATTTTGAAAACATCTCCATGAATTTTATTATTTCTGTTATTTTTACGTTAATTTCAACAATAGTTTAATGTTTAATATGCATGAGCAAATGTCCTGTTATACAATTCAATTGTTAAAAAGGTATTTTAAATAATTTATAAGTACAACTTTTATAAATTTTATCGCGCTACTGTGATTCATGCCTTTTACTGTATCTCGAAAACGTCACTTCGACATGTCAAATTGAAAAATATTTTGGTAGATTTCATAAGATCTACTGAGTTTACATGAATTTTAATGATAGTTTAGTACATAATAGGCATGAGCAAATGTCATCTGATGTATTTTATCCACTGAAAAGTTGTTTTAAATAATTTATATCTCCAACATTTATTAGTTGTTTCGCTCTAATGTAAACGTGGCTTCTGCGACAGCGCCGGATTAGGTCAGCCTGCGTTCTGTAGCAAATTCCATCCAGAGGCCCTACCTTGATTTGGAAAAATACTTTTATGGTCCCAACCCGATTGAGACATTTTTTTCTACATTCTATCAGGCGTTTGTGCGTGGATATCAAAAACTGCGAGATCCGTAGCATTAAAAAACTCTTCCAATGTGGCTGGTCCTGTTCTGATCATTGCGACTTGATGTTCATATTCAATTGTTGAAATGACGAAATTACATTTCAACTTTTTAATATTTTAAAATATTTTTGGAAACAAATACATGAGTTTTGAGGATCATTTCAGATAAATATCATTCTTACTTGATGAATATAGTGGATAATTGAAGATGGAACCAAAAAAAAGGTTTTCAAGGGTATGTATACATAATTATTCAACTAAATTTGTATTCCGTACCGTAGAATTGGATGAATTCTTGGAAAAAATCTTGAACAATAGTAGAATATAGGCATGTTGTTATTAATACACTGGACAATTCATATTACATTCACAAATATCTTAGGAAACGTGCATACAATAAATTCAAGAGATTGAAGAAGTGATACATTCAGTAATTGATTTGTAATGATATTGTTTGTAGAAACCTAACTGTTCGTAGACACTGGAAAATAATCAATGAATTAAAAACGCTTGCTCAAGTGATGTAAATTCTGATTACTGATACTGATTATCTGTTATTCAAAAATCCATCATTCAATTATACTATTTTCTGGATACGATATTTCAATTCACGATGTTTCTTTGTTGTGGATAGAATAAGTATTGAAGATTGAATTGAATTTGAAACATTCCAAGTACAGTTTGGTAGGTACATGTGGTACAAATTCAACAATATACGAGTATCTACTCTGATTTTCAATATTGTTTATTGCTGGTTTGGCTTATACTAAACTCACACTTCTTTCAGTTGGATAAATTTGAATTTGGATCTTGATAAACCCAGCTAATCAAACATTCTGTCCAAATACAACAATAGAACAAGCAATCAAGAGCTGACTATAATATCCTTTCGCTATCAATGAAGCTAGCACTTTGAAAATTCCAACGAATGAACAAATAGGAGATTACATCAATCAAAATTTGTGAAAATCATCAGTCTGTATCATAATACTGAGTCAAATTAAGTAATAAAATCTGATTACAACAATTGAGTCATCAATCATTATATTTGATTTGTTGAAAATTATAAATCATACATCACTTAATGAACTGTACCTACATTATTCTGTATAATAATCCACAAGTATTCAAATATATAAAATCCAATGTATGACAAGTGACTAATTTCTATTCAAGTATAGGTTTTTTCATCAACTTCGTATTTTAGGTTATGTAGTAGATGATTTAGTATGAATGTATTTTTTCACTTGGTATATGAAATAATATTCTGCTTTCGATCCTGGAAATTTAATCAATATACATAGACTGCAGATATTCATTTGGAGTTAATTGTTTACTGTCATATTGGAAGCATTGGACAGAGCAGCATTCCCAGTAGTTCTAAAATCTGGATCTAAAGTTTCTGTCATCTAATATTCTGGGCTCTAATTTTCATTCTTTTCATGAGCTAATGTTTTTGGAGGGCGTAGTATACAATTTTGAGGTAAACACCAGGTACTAGAGTGTGATTGTTGGAATCAAGATTTAATTGTTGTACAAAACAAACGGAGAAATATGTACTCGGACAAATATTTTTTCCAAAAGATACTCTTCTTGTAGGAATCTTTAATAATAATATTGTACGTTTTATTCCATTTGAACATTTGAAGAGTGCTCTCTTTACGTGTCAAATGAATGAATTAGTTCTTGATAAGGACACAGACAAATATACTGCAAAGACCATAAAATCAGAAACTAGAAGTTAGGACGCGCATCACTGCCCGTAGTGGCAGATTTTAGGATCAAATTTTCATAACTTTTAGATACGACCCTTGCAGTAATGGACATATACGAACTAGATCTCAGAATCATATTCAGCTCATCAATTTATATATAGGTCTGTCATTCTGGTTAATGATAATGAGATTTAAGTCGGGCAGAATTAGCGCAAATACATGCTAAAATCAAGAAAATAGATAATTCGAAATTTTTTTTTTGTATTTGTTAGTTCATAACGTGACAAATAACATATTCCATTTGTACGAGGCTACAATGTCGAGTAGGCTGTCAAAAAAAAGGTGAAAAACTGCAAAAATAGTTTTTTTGCGTTTTACTAAAAAACTACGCATCTGACGAAAAATAGTGTTTCGCTAAAAAAAGTACGCAATAGAAAGACGGATCAGTCCACCTGCTTTTGGGTTGATTGCAGTTCTTTTGCTATTCTTTCGGAAATTCATAACTTGCATTGTATCTGTTATTGGGACTTAAAATTTTGACAGAATGTGGGTAGAGTAGCTTTCAAAATACGCATCAAATTTTTCAGAGGATCAAACGTGAAATTTTTGAGAAATGTAGGAAAAACCAAAAAAAAAGACCCTGCCGAAAAACGGACTTAAAAAATGGTTAGTCAGCAAAGATCAATTTCACAGATTGCATTTTCTTTGACAAGAGTTACTCTACAAAGTGACTAGATGGCGTCTCTTTTGAGCAAATGTGAGTATAGAAAAGATCGATTACAGAAATCGCATTTCACCAATACAAGGAATAGTTTCCGTAGTTTTATGTGAAAAGCAATGTACTACTTATATTTATTATATAATTGGAAGTCAAATAAGTGTATATGAAGCCTTTCCAACAAAAAATCATGTGAAAATTAGAACTAGAGTTAAGTTTGGTATAATATGTTACGATGAATTACGAAAGAGCAGTATTATTGCCACGCGTCATTCACTTGTTGTATTGGCCGCTCAGGTGAGAGGTAGAGAGAGGGGAACGACATCAAGCAGCAATATTAGGGGCCGTTTGGATAGAGGCAATAGAGAGAAGAGAGTTGGAGAGCAGCAGCAGCAATCAAGGCTGTTTGGTGAGGGAAGAATCAGTGTCGTTCGAAAATCAGTCAGTCTCCGTCATTCGACTGCTCATGTGAAGAATCATAACGTTGCGATAGAAGCATTGCTAAAGAAACCGTATTTTTGCGTTCTGACCGGTGGCAAGTGGTAGGATGCCGCTACGCTCGAGGGGCCATTTCCAATTCGCGTGGACCGACTACACACATTCTGACTATTGAGAATGTTGTTTGAATGGTCAATGTACAATAACACAATAACGACTCATGAAGCCTTCTCTATAATTGGTGATACTCCAAAAACCGTTATCGCAGAAATGCGGTTTTTTGCAATCGATTTTTTTTCATACTTCCACTTGCTCAAAAAGAACGCCATTCGGGTACATTGTAGAGTATTTCTTCAAAAAATGAAAGCTTTGTGTGAAATTAGTGTACGTTATCTAACAACTTCTCAATGGCCGTTTTTTGGAAGAGCCTTCTTTTAGTTTTTTCAACATATCTTCAAAAGTTCACAGTCGATCTTCTGAAAATTTGATGCATGTGTTAGAATTATCCTTTATTCACATTTTGTCGAAATTTGAAGTCTAAATTTTGAATACAATACAAGTTATGAATTTTCGAAAAAATGGCAAATAATTACAAATGAGAGATGTTATCTGCCATGTTATGAACTGACAAATAAATAATTAAAATTACTTTCCTCTAAGATATGGTAATTCTATCCGACTATTCATGGCTTTTCAAATATAATTCGCCTCAATTTGTACATGAACATATATCTCTGTATCCACACACTACAAATATGATAAGATAGTGGATTTGAAATACATTTTTTGACTGAACAATAATCTATTGTTGATTGACTGAGTGAAGCCAGAATAATCCCAAGTAACAATGACTGACCCTCGACCAGAATGTGACGTCAGATTTTGGTCATAATGAAGTCATGAGCTGACGGTCATATTTCGACGTCACATTTTAAGTCAAATTGTGGTCATGAATTGACGTCATTTCTTGACGTCATAAAATGTTGAACAGACGTCATAATTTGACGTTATGTTTCAGCGTTTTGAGAAATCATATTTATGCTTTATATAATGATTCTTTAAATATATTTTTTCAATCAGTGTACTTTGCGCTTACGTTTTCAACCTTGAGTCTCATTTTTCAACTCAACGTCACTTTATGACGTAAGTTCGAGGTCATGTTGTGACGTATGTAGCATTTTTATCCCAGCATTAATTTTATGACTTAAATTTGACATTATGAGTATCGGTTATCTAGATATGAAGTTATAAATTATTATATAGAGATCAGTGTTCAATTATGGGAATTATGAACGAGTTAAGTTATGAAATATGAATTAGGTGTGTTCGACTTTTATATTCTAGTGAAGATAAAATCTTATTTATTCCTATGAATTTCTCTTAGCAGTCTATCAATAAAAGAGAAGAGCCTGATCCTCTATTTATTTGGGTTACAAGCATTCAAAAGGTAACATATTTGACTTTTTGCTCGGAGGCCTCCCGCATCTTCTACAACAGTTCGGAAATCTTTGGTAAGATTCGGACTATTATAATATCAAGCTATTACCAAACCAATCGTCTTTCTTTTGTAGTTCAGTTCAGGGAGGTTCATTTGTTTGTTTACATGATATTGCTCCACTCAAGAATTTTGTTGAAGCTATTGGAAAGTAGGTATCTATATTAAAATTAGAAAAAGGGGACTCATCGAATATCCAACACATTGAATAATTTGCTATCAATTCAAAAGAATTCTTAAATCTAGAAACAAATGTATCATAAAAGATATTTCCGAATTTCATAACTGTTATTGAGCATTTTTCTAGCTACAAAGCTGAGGATTGATAGGATCTGAATAATAGTGTTGAACCTTGAATTACTGAAAATCATATGAAATTGTTTTCCAGGATGACTGTATATAATGGTGCATTTTTTCAAATTTCGACTCAATTGCTGCAGTGCCGGCTGTTGACACTATCGTCATGGTCACAACATTTGAATAAATAACCCGAAGGTATACGAAAATTGGTCTAGAATTCACAGATGCTTGACGATCAGTTTTTTTCTTTTCATGGTGATAAATTTTTTTTTAGGTTTTGATACATATAATTTTCTTCTACTTGATAGTTCTTCATCACCTGTAATATATTTGTATTTTGAATAAATCAATTGAAAATACAATGATGTTTTATCATTCACTAATTATCTAGAAGTTCCTTGAATAAATAGTATTCAAACAGGTGATATGCAACGTAATAATGTTACCATATGACATTATGATGTTCTATATTACTTATTTTATTATTATTTACTTCTTGAGGAACATTTAGGTGATGACTATGATCATGAAGTGCTGTTGAATTCAAGTCATAATATGACGTCAAAATTAGGTCTCAATGTGATGTCAAACTAAGGTCATAATTTGACGTCAAACTTAGGTCATAATATGACGTCAAACTTACGTCATTATATGACGTCAAACTTACGTCATAATATGACGTCATATAGCTCCACGCATTGACGGCTTGCTGACGCGATTATGACTAAAAATGTGACGTCGTATCAACGTCATATTTGGTCATAATTGTTACTTGGGATAGTTCATCTTCATTCCAATAGATGTAGACTAGATACACATCAAAATATTGAAATAGAATCATTGTGAATCAGAATTTAAGATCGGGGTACTGATTATAAGACTCAAAGATTCAGTCATTTCGAAGGCCCATTCTTCTGGACTGTTTGTGCGGATGCGTTAGTCGTCCATTGCAAATCGACTGTTGCAGAGGTATACGTAGTCTAGAAGTGAGATCATCGGAAGTTAATTCTATTGAACTTTTCTATTTGAATAGAAGTTCTGTTGATGTATTAGAGCGTAAGCAATGATTATTGTGTTAAGGATTACTTATGTTTTGTTAACGTGGTTCTTGAGGAATTGTTTCCCCGCGGTAGAGATCCTGAAGCAGAAATTATGAACTTGTGGTAAGAGAAGCAGCTGCTGCAGGATACCATGATCATTAACGTTGTCAAGAAAAGTATTCGATGTGACTTTTTGATGAATCAAATTTACAAACATTGGATTGACATTCTTCAAGAAATATTTTATTTCAGCTTGGATAAAAAGGCCGAAAATTGCAAAAACATCGTCTTTAGGAGAAGAAAATTTGATATATTCACAGATACCAGAATGCCATGGCAGAAAAACTGTTTCAGATTGAAAATGAGACAATAATTGATTCTTAAAGATTGTATCATTCTGTATAATAGGCAACAATGTAGGAAATAGTCTGAGCCGCTAACATGATTCACTCACAATGAATTCAGAGTTCACAACAACTTTGCTGTGATTGAATCTAAGAAATAAAAGCAAGGAGTATACTCACATATTACCTAAATGGATACAAATTTCAATCTTTGAACCAATCTGTTCATAATAAATAATGAGCGATCAATAAACTAAGTGCTATTATTGTGCTATTGTGAAATTAGTTCAAATATAAGTCAATCAGAACGCTTGAATCGTAGTCCCATAAAAATCTTTGGACAGTTCTTAATCAAAATGACCATTAGAATAATGCTGTCCTCATCAGAATACAGTCTATTTCAGTTGAGACCTGCTCAAAGCTCTTATAGGACTCCGATTAGAGATCTCTGATAGGCAGAAATGCGAACCAATTTTACATCAGCACAGAATCGTACTTGGCTTACATCAACTGTTAGTCGTGCTTCAAATATTTTTATCAAATGTATGCAGACGGAAGATTCAAATTGGATTGGTTCGAATGATATATGTAAGTTAGAAGACCAATTCCCATGAATTCTGCTGATTCCCCAAGAACATTAAACCTTACTTTGTATATTTGTGGAAAGGTTATAAAAGATCTCCTGCGTGAGAACATGGCCAGTCAGAACATAATATTCAACATTAAAACATTTTGAACTAATTATAATAAATTTGTATTTGTCAATCGACTTCTCGTTTCTGATAAAGTTCTATTTGTAATATTTGTGTGAAAACGAAATAAATTGTTTTCAAAAACAAAACACCCAAACAAATAAATAAAACTGGCGCAGTCGGGTCGGATTTACAAACGCGATAAACAAATCACGGTTCGTTTCAACGATTTATTGTAAAACCAAGAATCTACAAACTGTTGGCGCTGTTCAAAAAACATTGACAACTCTCAACGAACTTTTGCGAGTTAAATCGTGAAACCAAGAGCATCACCAGCCCTGCTGAATACAGAGCTGCCGTCAAAGAGTTCCTGAGCCATTCCTCCACCGTGGAAGAAGAGCCGTGCAGAACCAATGAACGCACCGATATACCTCCTGTAAGTAACACATATGACATCTAGAGATATTCGAGAGCACATCAAAGTAGAAATAGACGATAGTACAGATACAGATTCAGTTCATTCTGACTCATTAACAAATTTACAAGAATTTTTAAATTCAGATCTTATTGATCCCATATTAATTGAACAAATCAATAATTCAAATATGAAAAACATGGCTACCCCAACCATTCGTGTACCAGATCTCAAACGCGAATATTTAGATATGATTCCTGAGTTTCATGGTGACAACAAATTGTTACCGCGATTTATCGAAATCTGCGAAAAATTAGTAACAAAGTTTTATAATGTAGAAAACGTAGCCGATTTTCAAAACAAATACCTCATGTCAAGTATTCTTCCTAAAATCAAAGGTAAAGCCGCTAGCAATATTGCAAGCTGCACAATATCTTGTTGGTCTGATGTAAAAACAGCCCTTCTGAACACATATTCAGTGAAGCGTGACTGTTACACTTTAAACATCGAAATGACCGAGCTAAAACAAAATCCAAATGAATCTCCTTTTGACTTCTATAATAGAGTACAAGAGCTTTTAAATTTGCAAGTTTCATATTCAACAACTCACATACAGAGTGAAGAAGCTAGAGTATTAATCGGATATTTTAGAATTTATGCACTCAGAATTTTATTACGAGGTCTTCGAGAACCTCTAGGTACTCTAATGCGGACAAAGAATCCATTTGATTTAAATACAGCCCTAAATATGATGACAAACGATTTTCAATTAGATTCAATCACGAGACAACAAAAATATCAGAATAATATTAGACAAAACTCGAATCCTAAGCAACATCCTGTCTCAAATCATAATAAACCGGTTCAGTATAACAATTTCCCTCAGTTAATGTATCGTCCGAATCAACAAAACCATTTTAATAACTCTAACCGAGCGTTTAAACCAAACACGCCAAATGTTTTCAAACCAGATTCAAGTAGAAAACTACCAACTCCGACACCTATGAGTGTTAGCACTAGACAATCGTCTATTCCAAAACCTGGTCCTAGCAGCTATTATCGTTCCAATAATTACCGTCCTCAAATGTTCCAATCACAACCTAATAATAGACAAAATATTATTATTGAGGAATTGCATAACACAGAGACTCACGAACTAAAACCAGACGGACAAAACCAAGAAGACTCAGATTACAATCTTGATAACGAACAGAATTATGATAACTCATATGAATGCGAACAAGAATATGAACCTAGTTTTTTTTTAGAGTCAATAGCCTCGGAAAACCAATAGAATTATTGAACTTAACTCATAATCAGAGTGAGCTACCCTTTATAATTCTCCCGGAATATAATTTAAAAGCATTAATAGACACAGGCAGTACTAGATCTTTTATCAAGCCTGAAATAGCAGAAAAATATTACAACAATAAAATACAATATGATCCATTCCCAATAAACAACAGCCCATGGCACTTCATTAGAAAATTATGGCGTAATAATACCTCCTTCAAAATTATTCAATAAACCTAATACCTTATTAAAATACCATTTATTCAATTTTCATCAAACCTTTGACGTATTACTCGGTTTAGATAATTTAAAAATTTTAGAAGCAAACATTGATTTAATTAACGATAAAATTATATTTCCCAATAGTGATATAAAAATTTGTTATCATAAAACATTGCCGAAATCAAACTACGTAAAAATTCCACCAAAATCCGAGAAATTAGTAAAAATATTTGTTAACAATATAGAAAATGGCGAAGCATTGATTTCAGAGACTGAAATAGAGAATATGACAATCCCTGAAGGTTTAGCGAAAGTTATAAATTATGAAATTATTTATCCAGTAATTAATTCAAGTAATGAAGAACAAATTTTAGATTCTGTGAATCGTGTAGATTATCAACCACTTGAAAATTTTGAAGTTAATAACATTAGCTCTCAGAAATTTTGCAATGAAAATAATTTGAAATTAGATATGAGTAAAATTAGAATGAATCACATGAATGATAAAGAGAAATTTGAAATAGTAAAATTGTTCAAACAATATTCAGATATTTTTCATACTGATGACAAGACTTTAACTTTTACAAATGACATCAAACATTTCATTCGAACGAAAGATGAAATCCCTGTCGATTCAAAAACCTATAGATATCCAGAAGTACACAGAAAAGAAGTACAAGATCAAGTACAGAAAATGATAGAACAAAACATAATTCGTCCATCCTATTCCCCATGGTCCTCCCCAGTATGGGTTGTCCCAAAAAAACTAGACGCTTCCGGTAAACGGAAATGGAGAATCGTAATAGACTACAGACGACTTAATGAAAAAACAATTGACGATAAGTACCCGATACCGAACATAAATGCTCTACTAGACAAATTAGGAAGATGCCAATATTTTTCAACTTTAGATCTTGCATCCGGCTTCACCAGATCGAGATGAACGAATCAGATATTCAGAAAACTGCATTCAACACTGAGAATGGTCATTTTGAATTCCTAAGAATGCCTTTTGGACTCAAAAATGCTCCGGCAACTTTTCAAAGAATCATGGATAACGTACTTAGAAATTTAGTCAACGAAATTTGTCTTGTTTACTTAGATGACGTTATTATTTTCAGTACCAGCTTACAAGAACACATTCAAAATTTGAAATCTGTTTTCGACCGTTTAAAACATGCTAACCTAAAAATACAATTGGATAAATCCGAATTTCCAAGAAAAGAAGTATCTTATCTCAGACATGTCGTGACCCCTGACGGTGTCAAACCCAATCCTGACGAAATCTATGCCATCAAAAATTATCCTCTTCCTAAATCGACGAAACAAATTAAAGCTTTTCTAGGCCTGTTAGGTTATTATCGGAAATTCATTAAGAATTTCGCCCGTTTAACAAAACCTTTAACAAAATGTTTGAAAAAAGATACGACAATAAATTATAATGATCAAGAATATGTTAATTGTTTCAATACTTGTAGAAACCTTTTGATTAACGACCCCATATTACAATACCCCGATTTCAGTAAACCTTTCAATCTAACTACGGATGCCAGCAACTTTGCTATTGGCGCTGTGCTGTCACAAGGCATTATTGGATCCGATCTCCCAATTGCTTATGCGAGTCGCACTCTAAACGACTCAGAACAAAATTATAGCACAATTGAGAAAGAGTTACTAGCAGTCGTGTGGGCAACAAAATACTTTAGGCCATATTTATTTGGAAGAAAATTTAAAATCATCACGGACCATAAACCTTTGCAATATCTAAGTTCATTACGAGGACCAAATTGTAAATTAATGAGATGGCGTCTCAAACTTGAAGAGTACGATTATGAAGTAATTCATAAGAAAGGCACTTTAAACAAAAACGCCGATGCTTTATCCCGCATAGAATTAAATGTTAATAACGTAGATCCAGGAATAAAAAATCTTTTTGAGTACATTGAAACCTTCAATGATAATTTTGATCCCGGCAACGAAACACAATCTATGATAGCTGAACCAGACGAAGACGATCCCAATGATCCTGAAACCGATCAAACTATACATTCAAATCCTGAGAATCCAATTGTAGGAATAACAATTACAGACTCTCCTGTCAATTTTGGAAAAAATCAGTTGATAATATCCCAAGTTAGACATTCACCATCAAAACCAAAAATAAAGAAAATTCATTCTGATAAAATGAGAATTTTCGTTCAGATTTCAGAAATTGATTTTGAAAGAGATATTGTAAATTCCATTAAAGAATTTATCGTTCCGGAAGTTAAATATTATTTGTATTTCGAACAGCCATTTTACGAGCAGTTTAGTACTGTATTACAAAAATACTTTAGACATTCTGAAATTAAATTTATTAAAAGCAATACAAAATTAATTGATGTAGAAAACGAAGATGAAGTTTTACAAACAATACGTAACTTCCACAAAGGTAAAACCAATCACCGCGGAATTACCGAAGTTCACAACCAAATCAAGAAAAGATATTATTGGCCAAATCAGTTGAAAACTATCACTGATTATATTAATCAATGCGGAGTTTGTTTGGCAGCTCAATATGAAAGAAACCCTTTGAAACCTAAATTGAACATAACTCCAACTCCTAGTAAAGTAATGGAAATTATTCATTTTGATACTTTGAGCCTTGAAAACTCTAAATTTCTGACAATAATTGATGCGTTTTCAAAATACGCACAAGTCATTCCAACAAATGCTATAGAAATTACCAATAAATTAACTAATTTCTTCTCACATCATGGAATACCAAAATTAATTATTTCAGACAACGGATTAGAATTCAAGAACAACGTTGTAAAAGAATTACTATCGTTACATGAGATAGAAATTCATTTTACCAGTTCGCAAAACCCCAATTCGAATGGTCTAGTTGAACGCTTCCATTCAACTTTAATAGAACACATTCGATTGTTCAATCACCAAGAAAATTTCAAAGCAGAAAACATCGAAGATAAAGTAAATTACGCAATTTTGGCTTATAATAATACAAACCACAGTTCCACGAGTTTAAAACCTATAGAAATTATAAATGGACATTTAGATACAAATTCCCCATTAGATATCGACATTGATAAACAAATTACTCAAGACTATATTCAAAAACATAAGGATAAGACCAAATTAATGTATCAAAAAATAAATCAGAAATTGCAGAATGACAAAAGTAAAATTATTCCAAAATTAAATGAAAGTCGTGAAGAACTTCCAGAAATCCCTGAAACTATTTACGTTCAAAATTAGCAGAAAGTTAATAAAACGCGTAAATCAAAATTCAAGAAGGAGAAAATTAGGAAAGTCAATAGAGAACTCAAAACTGCCGAAATTGAAGTGAACCCTAATGACAAAAAACAATCCAAGATCCACTTATCCAATGTCAAAAGACCCAGAAAAATAACTAACAAAATTTCGGACATTCCAGGTCCCTCTTGCTCACATACGCAGCAGGAATGAACATCAAAGACATTACAAAGAATCCAGGACTAATGACAATAAATCTTGGACAAGCAAAGCTACAGAGGACTAAACATACTTTTGTACATTTTTATGACTTACAACCACTCCGTGCACAATACAAAAATTTAAATATTCAATTTGAGAGCCTCAAGAATACAATTAATAATGATAAAATATTTTTCTCCGAATTCGACAGCAATAATAAAATCATAGAGTACATTCAGAAGTCCATAAATGAAAAATTTAATTATTTATCAATAAATTCAAATAATTATAGATTCAAAAGAGGATTGATTAATGAATTAGGCACAGAAATAAAAACTATAACTGGAAATTTAGATGCCAATGACGATAAGAGATATACTGAAATAATGAATCATTTACAAGAAAATCTATTCAAATTGAATAATCAACTGAAAAATCAGTATTCTTTCAGTCACCAAATCATTGAATATTTTAATGAGACTGTCGACACAATCAGACAAAAAGAAATCATACTAGAATCAAAAATTGAGCAGCTTTCACATATTGTTATTGCTGAAAAAAAAAAACCATGAAAAACTTTTAGTGAAAGATATTTACAACCAACTCAACATATTATTCACTTCAACATTTAATATCCTTCAAGATATAGAAAGTTCATTATCCTTTTGCAAATTACACACATTGCATCCTAGCATTATAAAAACTCAAGATTTGTTTATAGAATTAAATAGAATTTCAAAACATTATAACAATGAGTTACCTTTTGAGCCAAATTTACAAAATATGATAGAAATAGAAAAAATTATTTCTGTTAATTGCAAATTAACTACTGATAAAATTATTTATTTTATCGATATTCCTATAAATTATGATATTCAGTTCGAGCTTATACACCACATTTCAATTTCTGCTAAATATAAAACCGAATTTGTAACTGTAATCCCTAATCATGAATACTTTTTAAAATCTAACGATGGAAAGCTCAAATCTCTATATGACTTATGTACTTACAATAATGGAAAAGGTTATCAGTGCCCCAATAAAATTAACGAGGCGAATGAAAACTTATGCGAAGAAAATTTTATCCTGCGAAATAATATCGAAAGATGTCATTTTATCAAATTGAACATCAACAAAAATCATATTGAACTGCTTGAAGATATCAACCAATATCTGATGATATTTCCGAATGTTCAAGAAATAAAAGCAAAATGTCAACACGGTGATGAAATCAAATCAGTACAAGGAATATTTCTTGTCAAAGAAGACGAATGTAAATTAGAGTTTTAACACAAAAATTTAATATTCAAGCATAGATCATTCGGCAAACCAATCATTATTGAAAATTTCACAATTGAATTGAATAAAACTCAAGTTCCAAAAATTTCCATCGAATTAAATAACATCAACGATTTGAAACCAATGAATAAATACGACAGCTCTATAGATAACAACATAATTAATCAATATAATATTGACGATATTAACTACCCAACAATAGGTCTTTACACCATTATTATTATTGTGGCTTTCACCATGGTAGTAATTTATGCAAAGAAGAGATGCTTCACCTCTGCAAGACCAAACTCGAGTTCCACAGAAGACTTTTTATTTTTAACGATGGAGGAGTTAGAAGACCAATTCCCATGAATTCTGCTGATTCCCTAAGAACATTAAACCTTACTTTGTATATTTGTGGAAAGGTTATAAAAGATCTCCTGCGTGAGAACATGGCCAGTCAGAACATAATATTCAACATTAAAACATTTTGAACTAGTTATAATAAATTTGTATTTGTCAATCGACTTCTCGTTTCTAATAAAGTTCTATTTGTAATATTTGTGTGAAAACGAAATAAATTGTTTTTAAAAACAAAACACCCAAACAAATAAATAAAACTTGTATATTACTATTGCTCTTATGACTTGATCCAATTTTTAGAGAGTGTGGTCCAAATTATGTATATTTACTGGGAGTGAATCGTGTCTGTAATTTTGCCAGCATGGTAGATTGAATCGTAGTCCCATAAGAGCTCTTGGACTGTTCTTATCTGGCATATCGGACAATTAGTGTATTATTCAGGGTGATTATGGAAGAATTGATGTCAATTCAAATTTATAATAATTTTAAGTTCTAATCAAGAAGACATTGGTTGAGAATAAATACTAAAAGTTTTTGTATTTGATAGAGTAAAAGCCCTAGCAGCGTCGTTTTGAAAGAAATGGTGTGCTCACATTCAATATGATTTATTCCGCAAACATATCCTACATTCATTTGTGATATCATAAATTAGAAAATAATGAATTGAGAAGTCAATATTATTAGAGGATATTCTTCCAGATTGTATAACTTTGGGAGAAATATAGAATACTACTCTGGTAAATCAGGTGAAAGAACCAAAAAAATATTTTGCCGCAGTCACAATGGAATAATACTTATTCCGCATGCTTAGAAGTTCTTAAGAAAGCCACGGAATATCTCGGTAAAACTGTTTCATTGTTGGCATAGCTTAATATTTATTGTGGATTTCTCATCATTTCTTCCAAAAATGGAATCAATTCGAGTGATTTCATCAACGTTTGATGAATTTGAAAAAGATTATTGAAGCAGAGTTTCTATCAGGAAACGGTATATTTTTAGTTCTCTTAGAGTACTATTACCATTCGTCAAAATACGGGTACTTTCAATTCTCACTCTTGGAGAGTACGCCACAGAGTACATTATAATTCAGTAGAAATTCTACCAGCTTCTTCTACGTATACTTCGGTAGGATTCGACCCCACGACTTCCAAATCACAAAGCCAGCACACTTACACTGAGACAAAACTATATATTCCATTTCTCTCACACAGCAATGTTCAATTTTGTTTGGACATTCTGGAGTTGTCATAACTATGTGCCTCCAATATTCCCAAGAATCATATGGGAAGTTCTAAAATTTGATCTCGAGCTCTCAGCATCTCATTATTTAAGCCCCAATATTTATCAATCTCTGGATCTAAATATTCTACTAATGTTTCAATGCGTAGTTAAGGAAGAGATAAATACTCTGGTGATTGCATTTCATTAGCGTATAACAGTTTTAATTTTCTGACATTTCATAAAAAAAAATTCGCATAACAGAAACAATTTTAGGCTCTTTTTTAAGGTGGACGTACATTGCAAAGTAATGTGGAATATTTCATAGCTTATTCTAGCTGAGAACGGTGCAAAGACTTCTATGGGACCACAATTCAAGCCTACTGATTGGCGGAGATATAAACACAAATTATTCACAATAAATGCTCTTTTGAATAAATTCAATGAATGAAATAAATGGAATAGAATTATATTTCTATATGTGAACTAAATTTTCATAGTGCACAAATTCATTTATCATGATTAATGAACGGCTATGAGTTAATGCAACTGACGGATAGCCAAAGCCGATGTTTTCGCCTATGTAAGATTGATTCGTATACGGCCAATTAAAATACTTGAATCGTTGTCCCATAATAACTTTGTAGTGCCCTCAATTGGAATAGAAAATAGTTAAAATATTTCCAAGTGGATTTTATGGTGTTCTTTGAGGTTATTTCTTTTTTTTATTAGCTGTTTTGGAGAGAAAATGTTATTTTTATCGTTGAAGAATTTGAGACACTTGTTGAATTGATTTTAATACAAGTATTATCACAATTCCAGGAGAAATTGAATATTGTAGCTATATATAAGGAGTCAAAACATGTAGTGTGGGCTTTTGAGTGCCAGAGTAGTGACTAAATGGATAAAAAACATGTCTTTGGAAGGCAAAAGTATATCAAAGTGCGGGAGCTCCAAAATTATTACTGGAGGAACGTGAAGCATGCATGTTTCTTCAAATGCACAATTGGAGCTGAGTAATTCAGAATCAGAGCAGTGATTTAGAAGAAAATCTATGAGGAAAAAATGTTACTACGGAGAGAATAGTCCTGCTTAATAAGCGGTCTATCAATCTCGCAATTGAGCTATGAAATCAGATACGCTAATTCACGGAAGGAATCAACTGAATTATTCTTCTGAGAGAAATATTTAGGATAATGGATGTAAATGATGGAAACATAAAATTTCAACTGAAATTCTATTCTACTATTCCACTCGATATTCTCGGTTTCACCTGGAGTAATCATCTTCTTGTATATTCCATGTACATGCATCATTTCAGTCAGCATTATGAACCATATCTATTCAAAATAATATTGACAGTTGCAAAGGAGACAGAAAGATTGTGATTACATACAAATTGACGAGCAAAGCGAATTGTAAGGATGTAAGTATGTCGTCAAAATAAAACAGAAGGATTACATGAGTTGTAATAACTAATACTCTAATTTGTATTCAACAACAGTAAAGCAATGACTGAGAATATGCGAAACATGGCACAGACATGTTATCTCGCTGTGAAGTTTTGATTTTAGACTTTGTAATTCGTAAAAGAGTTGGAATCAATTTATCCGATTGATGAATACATGAAATAATATTGAGAATTGTCAATAAAAAACAGTGAAATCACGAGTAGGGGAAAATGCACAAATATAATATGGAGCAGGAGGATTATGTGAGCTAAAAATATATTTTGAATTTATCTTATGGTGACAGAATTTTTGCCGGAGGCGGTTTACATATCGAGCTGCGAAGCCTAGGGCTTAGGCCTGCGTAGCAGGCCAAGCGCTAGTTTACAATATACTAAAAGCCTTATGTTCCACTCCCGGTATAGATCCGTCACTTTTTTGTCCACCTCTACAGCCTGTATTTATTGATGGATTTCCATGAAATTTTTTTTATTTGATGAATCCCCATTAGGACTAGTGCCTTCCGGGGGTCTCATATTTTTAGTGCTCATAGTGTTTGCAGGAAAAATTAAAAACGACGAAAATTTGCGTTGATCAGCGTGCCCCTATCTTTTATTCATCTATTCAACAGGGGTATACAAGATTTATTGTCATTTTGACATTTCAATTTCGAAAACATTTTCATAAATTTTATTATTTCTGTTATTTTTACGTCAATTTTAACATTAGTTTGATGTTTAATGTGCATGAGCAAATGTACTGTGATACGATTCAATTGTTAAAAAGGTATTTCAAATAATTTATGAGTTCAACTTCTATAAATTTTGTCGCTCTACTGTGATTCATGCTTTTTGCGATGTGTTGAAAACGTCACTTTGACATGTCAAGATGAAAAATATCTTGATGGATTTCATTGAATCTACTGAGTCTACATGAATTTAAATGATAGTTCAGTACATAATAGTCATGAGCAAATGTCAACTGATGCATTTTATTAACTGAAAAGTTGTTTTAAATAATTTATTTCTCCAACATTTATAAGTTGTTTCGCTCTAATGTAAACGAGGCTTTTGCGACAGTGGCGGATTGAGTCAGCCAGCGATCTGTAGCAAATTCTACCTACAGGTCCTACCTTGATTTGGAAAAATACTTTTATGGTCCCAACCCGATTAAGACATTTTTTTTCCACATTCCATCAGGCGTTTGTGCGTGGATATCACAAGATGCGATCTCCGTAGCATTTAATAACGTTTCAATGTGGCTGGTCCTGCTCTGATCATTGCGACTTGATGTTCATATTCAATTGTTGAAATGACATTCCAACTTTTCAATTGTCAGATATTTTTGACAGCAAATACATGAGTTCTAAAGAATATTTTGGATAAATAACATTCTTACTTGATTAATATGGTGGATAATTGAAACTGGAACCAAATAAGGTTATTCATGGGTATGTATACATAATTATTCATTTAAATTTGTATTTTGTACCGTAGAATTGAATAAATCCTTTGAAAAAATCCTGAAGAATAGTGAAACGTGGGGGCATGTATCTATTAATACACACGACATTCACAAATATTGTAGAAAACGTGCATACAATAAATTCAAGAGGTTAAAGAAGAGGTTCAGTCGATCATTGTTCTGTAATGATATTATGAGAGCTATGATATATAGCAGCTATCTGTATTCTGGCTTTTGCGACAGTTTTTTTTAGTTATTACTCAAATCGAATATATCCATTCAGGATCATCAACGGAATAAGGTTATTCATTAGTATGTATTCATAATTATCCAACTAACTTCGTATTTTATACCGTAGAGTCGAGTGAATCATTGAGAAAAGTATTGAAGATGAATGGAACATAAGCATGTATTTATTAATACACTAGACAGTTTATATCACATTTGAAAATATTCTAGAAACATGCATACAATAATTTCATGATTAGCACTACAGGTTGAAGAGAAGTTCAGTCAGTTTACTTGATACCAATCTAATCAGTTTTGTAGTGATATAGTTGAGGAGAATTTAATTAGTTTTAGGCACTGATGAAGAATTGATGAGATTTGAAACGTTTGCTCAAGTGATATGAATTTAATTCACCAATACCGATTTATCAATCCTTTGATTATACTATTCTCCAGATACAATTTATACTCTAATTTACAATATTGTTTCCCTGTAAAATAAGTATGGAAGATTAAATGCCACTTAAAATATGTCTTGTAACTATAGTTTAATACATGTGGTGAATCTTCTGCAATGAAAAATCATATTTCCATTAACTTCGTATTTAAGTTTATGTAGATAATAATTCTTCTAAAACCTGCATTGAGCTGATGAAACACGATAAGCTTGGATGTAAACGATTCAAATAATAAAATAATACTCAGATAAACTGTACGTATATATTCTGTATACTACAATCATTTTACAATATTTAAAGTAATTAATTTGATATTTATTATGGACGTTCCTATTCACTTGATAAATGAAATTGGATAAGAGATAATTTCTTGATGATTCTGCTTTCGATCCCAAAAATTCAATCGATGTACTTACACTGCAAGTATTTATCCGAAGTTTGATATTAAGACAGTTATATTATACTGCTATATACCGTTGAAAGATCCTTGGCTATATCAAGTTCATTGGAAAGAGTAGCAAATCCCAGTAGTTCTGAAATTTTGATCAGAAGTTTTTGACATCTAATAGCCTAGCCTCTAATATTTATTCATTTCATAAGCTAATGTTTCAATGCGTAGTAGACAAATCTGATGAATGCACTAAAGACTAGAATGTCATTGTTGAATTCAAGAGTTCATTGTTGTAAACAGGTTGTAGCCTATACGGATCACTAAATATATGTACCCAAAAGATACTCAGCTTGGAGGAGTTTTTGATTATAATTTTGTACGCATTATTCCATTAAAGCATTTGTGAGGTGCTCTTTCTAAGTTTTAAATGAATAAATCAGACATTAACACATTTATTGCAAGGACCAACCAATCCAATCGGACATTTTGTTTAAGTACAACAAGAGAACATGCAATCATCAGCAGATTATGAAATCCCTTTCTATCAATGAAGCCAGTACTTCGAAAATCCAATTGAATCAACGAATAGGAGTTTACATTGATCAAAATTGGAGCAGGGACGGCGCCAGGAAGAAATTGATGGGTGGGCACGAATTGGCCGTATAACCTGTTGGGTGGGCACCTAGATATGAGCAAATGTGGACATGGCCTGCTGGCCTGCTATAAAAATGTGATATGCGAGTGGGCACCCGGGTGGGCACAACCTAATTTTGGGTGGACAAGTTTGAATAATATACAAAACGAAGATAAGACATTGCACATATGCATTTTGGTACAAATTCTGACCCATAGATTGAAACAAAAAGAAGAAATGACATGTTACATTATAAATTCTGATACAAATTATCAAAGATTGTAGTTTATGCGTATTTAAAAATTATGAATTGTTACATAATCGGCAAACATGGATGAATAATTGCGGATACATTTAAAATTCACATTATTATTATGAAATTGTGGGCAATAAAAATTAGGATCAAGGCATATTTCATTACCCCAAGTGTGGGATTGAGAAAAATTAATTTCTCAAGAAGTGTAGGAGACACATGATATGGATAGATTAAACGTAGATATTCTAGAAAGAGTTTTCGCGGAAAATGTTGGTAGATGGTACGGGTTGCTGTAAGTAAGAATTTACTGTTATAATCGGCTGATTTTAATAACTGTTGTTGAAACAATCAACACAGACATGTACTCCAACAGTTGGTAACATTGTTATATGTGACGTAGACGCTCGGGTGAGCGTGCGTAAGATTGAGTGGATAAAGCTTCTTTGTAATGCCTGTATTACACGATACAATTTATTGATAAATAAATTGACCAAGTTTTCTGTCCAGTTTTCCACAATTTATCGTCGAACTCAAAAATATTTTGCAGCATATTACACGATACAAATTTTTGTCAAGAAAAGTTAGAACTACCAATTTATGATTTTGGACGTAACTTCAAAAAGTGTGGTTAGAGGGAAAGTGTGATAGTAGAAATGACAAAAAATTAATAAAATGAAGGCAACTGTTTATAAAATTATATTAATACTTAGTCAACACTAAGATTATGTTTGCAATGTTTGTATTTCTTTAGGTTAAGTCAAGTATGAGACGTGTGTTTCATTTGACGTGAAATAATTAATATGAGTAATGCTGGCAACGACAAATCAGACAAAAATCTCCCTAGAATACTCCAGAATATTGGCGAAAAATAGAGCCAGTTCTATTTCAAAAATAATTATTGGTCAAGAAAACATTGTGGAAATTTTGGACGTATTACACACAACAATAAATGGGGTGTTCCACTGTTTTTTTTTATTCCATTTTCTGATAGAGCATGAATAAATAAAGTATTAGTGAAAATGCGATTCAAGAAACCCCGTAGTAGTTGAGAAATATTTTTTTTCAATTTGAAAATTTTCCGTGACGTCCAAAAGTCCATTGTGTCTCTCAAACGGTAGGTCTTATTCAACATCAAACATTTTGAGAATATTGACGAAAAGTAGAATAGGTGGCGTTAGTGTCTTGCTTATTTAACATCATCTAAATTATTTTTATTATTGTCAGTAAGATCACGAGCTTGATAAATTATAGTTATCAAATTTACTTGTCAAAATCACGTTTCTTTCGACCAAACAATACCAGTAGTTTGAAGATTAATTCACTCAACGCGCAATCAATATACATGAACTGCAGATATTCATTTGAAGTTTATTGTTAACTGTCATCTTTTACTGCCATATGTGGTACATTGGACAGGGCAGCATACTCAGTAGCTCTAAAATCTGAATCTAAAGTTTCTGTCATCTAATATTCTGGGCTCTAATTTTTATTCTTTTCATGAGCTAATGTTTTAGTAGGGCGTAGTAGACGATGAAGTATTCCACTGTTTTTTTTCATTCTCTTATCTAATAGGACATGAATAAATAAAAGTATCAGTTAAAATGTGATTCAAAAAAATCTCTTTGTACTTGAGAAATATTTTTTTTCAATTTTAAAAATCTTCCGTGGCGTCCAATAGTCTATTGTGTCACTCAAACGGTAGGTCTTATTCATCATAGAAACATTTTGAGAATATTGACGTGAAGCAAAATAGGTGGCAATAGTGTTAAGCTCATTTAACATCATCTAAATTATTTTTATTATTGTGAGTAGGAGCACGAGCTGAATAAATTATACAGTTATTAAATGTACCTATGAAAATCACGTTTCTTTTGACCAAACAATACCAGTAGTTTGAAGCTTGATTCACTCAATGCGCATGCCTGTGAAACTTGGAGCCCTCTCAAAATGTTTCTAAACAGCATTCGAAAAATAGAGATGATACATATTTCAACTATTTCGATAAGTTTCCAATAATTTATGATTACATCAAATTGCAACGCAACAATATTTTTTTATGAATATGAACAAATCTTGTAGGAATTTGTACACCTATGAAGTCCACTGTTTGAGGACCACAATAGACTTTCAGACGTCATCATGACGTCTTATAAGTATTAAATCGTCTTTTCATTGAAACGGAAAAATATTCAATATCATTTTCATCACCATATTTTCATATTTTCATGGAAATTTCTCAAATTTTGATAGTAGTGGAATATCCCATTCCGAGGTAAACACCAGGTTCTACAGTGTGATTGTTGGAATCAAGAGTTAATTGTTGTACAAAACAAACAGAGAAATATGTATTCGGACAAATTTTTTTTCCAAAAGATACTCTTCTTGTAGGAATTTTTAATAATAATATTGTACGTTTTATTCCATTTGAGCATTTGGAGAGTGCTCTCTCTACGTGTCAAATTAATGGATTAGTTTTTGATACAGACATAGACAAATATACAGCAAAGACCATAAAATCAGAAACTAAAAGTTAGGACGCGCATCACTACCCGTAGTGGCAGATTTTAGAATCAAATTTTCATAACTTTTAGATACGACTCTTGTAGTAATAGACATATACGAGCTAGATCTCAGAATCAGATTCAGCTCATCAATTTATATATATGTCTGTCATTCTGGTTAATGATGATGAGATTTAAGTCGGGCAGAATTAGCGCAAATATATGCTAAAATCAAGAAAATTAATAATTTGCAATATATTTTTGTGTATTTGTTAGTTCATTTCGTGACAAATAACATATTCCATTTGTACGTGGCTACAATGTCAGAAAGGCTGTCAAAAGAAAGGTCAAAAACTGCCAAAAACGGTTTTTTGCGTTTTACTAAAAAACCACGCATCTGACGGAAAATAGTGTCCCGCTGAAAAACGAACGCAATAGAAAAACGGATCGAATAAGTTCTCTTGAATCTTGATTGGTCCAGCTGCTCTTGGGTTGATTGCAAAAGTCGTAATTATTTTGCCACTTTTTCGGAAATTCATAACTTGCTTTGTATCTGTTATTGGGACTTAAAATTCTGACAGAATGTGGATGAAGTAGCTTCTAGCACACGCATCAAATTTTTCAGAAGATTGACTCGAACTTTTCGAGAAATGTTGAAAAAACTAAAAAAAAGGCCCTGCCGAAAAACGGCAATAAAAAATGGTTAGCCAACAAAGATCAATTCCACAGATTGCAATTCCTCTGTCAAGAGTTACTCTGCAAAGTAACTAGATGGCGTCATACTCTCACTTGCTCAAAAAGAACGCCATTCGGGTATATTGTAGAGTATTTATTGAAAAAATAAAAGCTTTTTGTAGAATTAGAGTACGTTATCTAACAACTTCTCAATGGCCGTTTTCCGGAAGAGCCTTCTTTTAGTTATTTCAACATATCTTCAAAAGTTCACAGTTGATCTTCTAAAAATTTGATGCATATGTTAGAATCGTTCTTCACCCACATTCTGTCAGAATTTGAAGTCTAAATAACAAATACAATACAAGTTATGAATTTTCGAAAAAATGGCAAGAAATGACAAATGGAATATGTTATCTGTCATGTTATGAACTAACAAATGAATAATAGAAATTACTTACCTTCAAGATATGCTAATTCTATCCGACTATTCATAGTCCGGTCAAGTTAGCCCTGAAAATACGGATACGCTTGCATAAATTTCCAAGAAGCTGAAAATTGGGATGAACGTGA
This sequence comes from Dromius quadrimaculatus, assembly GCA_963989225.1. Classification (NCBI taxonomy): domain Eukaryota; kingdom Metazoa; phylum Arthropoda; class Insecta; order Coleoptera; family Carabidae; genus Dromius; species Dromius quadrimaculatus. The sequence goes on from CAXDIG010000404.1 coordinate 220,978, forward strand.
GGGATACCATTATGATGAAGTTGTGAGAAGTCCTCATCGATCCCATGTGTGCAAAAAATTTTATTCGAGGTCAAAGCTCATAGAAATGGGTTTTTCAAATTTTTAACGAAATTGTCAGTTTTATGATAGAAATAGCCTGGACAAAAATTATAGATCTTCCAATTCTCTACAAAAATAGTACTCACATTTTTCTCACCAAGATTTGCCATTTCTGAAAAAGCCATTCTAAAGTTATATTTTCAATAATATTCATGATTACGCTGCCTATGTACATGTGCCCGTCTGTTACTTACTTTAAATTATTTGCAAAGATAAATTACGCTACGTATCTTTTGCAAAACATACACGCAATGAAAACGGTGTTCAATTGGGTTGTCTTCCTCTAACCTTGGCTTCTGCTCATCAACATTTTCATCGAGTTCATGGATGGCTTGGTAATAAGCTTAACCCAGAACAATGGGTTCGAAAGCTAATTGATGATGTATTGCAACCAATCCACACTCTACTTCCACCTGCACCAGAAAAGCTCTCTAATACTATTTTTTTCAATTGCAAAATGGGATGAAATTCGAAATGCAACTTCAAAAAAATAGGCTTACTTTGTTCACCAGCGTGCACTAGTTGTGAAGACCAGTCGTGTTCAATTACTGAGTTTCTAACAGAAGATGATCCTAACATCAACGACGAAACAACTGATGTATCGCCGTTGGAACAATTTATGTCCAAATATTCAAACTAGTGTTGCTACCCTAATTCAAGTATACGATATCAGTTCAATCAATAATCATCCATTGAAATGATCGAAATGCTAGGAAATTCTACATACAGAAACATATGGTTAGGAATTAAATTCGGATAGCAACAGTAATGAAGTTTCATGCAACTAAATGAAACTTTATCTGTGTACTGAGTTATTATTTTTTGCTTCTACAAGTTCTTATATCTGATATCTGTTAGTGAAATTTATAGTAATCTGTTTTGACTATCCACGATATTCTGGTTTGAGACAAGAGTAATATGCTGAGACCTTAAATTCTCATATGTAGGCCATTTTATAAGCACAGTGTCGGTAGAGTAACTATTCCATTCTCTATTTTTGTATATAAGTATGTATGGAAGGGTTATTATAATATGGGCAGATTATCTGTGCTATACCAATGAGGTAAGAAAGAATTATGGTTCAACTGATCAAAAATAGCACTTCAATAATGAACACCAGTCTATCGAGTAGTTTTCATACATATCCTCATGTATACCTTAGAGAAAATTTACTTCACCATTATGAATCGGTCCTATTAGATAGAAGATACAAAATAGGAATTATATGGAAGATACAAAATAGAAATTAGTGTATCAAGGCCGTAAAGATGATCTGTTTTGGTCGATTTTGTGGTTTACGGCAGAAGCACCAGCGAAGATCAAAAGAGAATATCAGAATATTACGTTTTTTCAGGCGATCATCACAAAAGGATTCAAAATCACTAAATTTTATCTACTAATTTCTGAAACATTGCAAATGTGAATCTTAGTTGTCAATGAAATTGTTTTATTGATCTGTCTAGAAGTTCATATCTATTTCTCTAATTGCAAGAACTATAGAGATTGACGGAAGGATATAATATGTATTTCGGCGAAAATTGTTTCTTCAGACTTCATCAAGAGGTAAATGTGAAGTGTTAATCAAGTAGTTCTCACAGATCAGTCCCAAAACAGTAATATTTGACAGATCAATCCCAAAAAAAAAATTTAGATAGATGTGTTCAAGTAAGTAAAACTTCATGGCCTCAAAAAGGGCCATATAAATACCTTTTCTATTATAATCGCCTAAAAAATTTATTTTTAGCATATAGTGTTAAAGAATAATTTTAAAAGGTGATTGAAAAACAAGGTGATCATGAATGTTTTGTTGTTTAAAAAATAACATAATACTGTGTAAAAAAAAATAAATATGTCAATTCTGTGAAAATATGTTTAAAATATAATAAATAAAACTAAAGTTGAAGTTGAATGGTGTGTAATTTCCTCTATAAAGATAAAGATTTAAATAGAACAGGTTATGGGCCCAGAACCCTTCAACCATAAAAATAACTTGTGGAGGAATAAAAATAATGATAAATAAAGCTACGTGAAGAAAGTTTTAAGAAATATAGAAATGGAGAAGAAGTTTTCATCTGAAGAAGTGATTGAGAAGTTGACAGATTCCGAATCATATCATTTGTGGAAATTTGAAATAACTATATTATTTAAAGCGCAGGGTTTATTCGATATAGTTACAGGAAGAATATCACTAAAAGGAAATGATCAAAGTTTGTTGAAAAAAGATGCACAGGCACAGAAAATTATCATTACTTCCATAGATAAAAAGCATGTAACACATTTATTGGATTGTGATAATTCTCATGAAATGTTTGAGAAATTATGTTCTCTTTATGATGGTACGGAAGAAAGAGATAAATGTACGATTCTTCAAGATTTCTTCAACTTTAAATATAAGATAAATCAAACAATGGCAGATTTCTTAGCAGATATAGAAAATATATCGTTTCGTCTTAAAAAACTTGGTCAAAAATTAGATGACGAAATGATAATGTCAAAAATTTTAACATCACTGCCAGAAAAGTATACATATTTTATTACTGCTTGGGAATCAACTTCAGAAGAAGAGAAAAATCTTAAAAATTTAAGAAACAGATTACTAGGAGAAGAAAATAGACGTAACTCAATAAATGATGAAAAGCCATTAGCGTTTAAAGTAACAGAAAATAAGTCAAGAAACAAAATTATCCACAGTAATATCAAATGCTTCAAGTGTAATAAAATGGGTCACATAGCAAAGTTTTGTAAAGTAAAATGTTGTTCTATCTGCAAGAAAACAAATCATATCGAGAAGAATTGTTTTTTCAGAAATAAGAATAACAACATTAATACAAGTGATACAAGTAAAAATAGTGCTTTTATCACAATTAAAAAGAAGATAACATGGAACATAATAAGATAAAATTCATTGTAGATTCAGGAAGTACAACACATATGACAAACAATGTTGCATTGCTTGAAAATTATACAGAAATTAATTCTAATATATCTGTAGCAAAAGATAATGAATCTATGGTGGCATTAGGTCAAGGGTGTATCAAAGGATCCAAATGCACATTACAAAAGACATTGTTTGTACCCGAACTAACACAGAATTTACTGTCTGTTAATGCTGTGACAAATAACGGAGGAACAGTATTATTTGATAAAGACCAAGTAAGAATAATTAAAAACTCTGAAACCATTCTGACAGGTGGAAAATTGAAAAACGGTCTATATGTTGTTGATATTATAGAAGAAAATCATATGTCATTGTTAACTAAAACGAAAGAAACAAAAAGTAATAATTGGCACGTAAAAATGGGACATCCCAGTAGTAATGTTTTGATAAAATTAGTCAAACTTGTTGATGGAATTTCTTTAACTCAAGATGAAATACATCAAATGACAGAAAATTGTGAAATTTGTATTAAGGCAAAACAAACACGGAAACCTTTTAATACGGCAAGAGAAAGAGCATCTAGAATACTTCAAATTATACACACTGATGTTTGTGGACCAGTAGAAAATAATACTTGGGATGGTATGAGATATGTACTAACTGTTTTAGATGACTACAGCCATTTTACAAAAGTTTATCTATTAAAACATAAATTCGAAGCTGCTGAACTTTTGAAAAATTATGTGAATGAATCAGAAAGAGAAATAAATGGTAGAGTTTCCATAATACGATGTGATAATGGAGGCGAGTATATTGGAAATGAATTTAAAAACTGGTGTCAATCGAAAGGAATAAAATTAGACTACAATATTCACTACAGTCCTCAATTGAATGGAAAAGCGGAGCGGCTTAATCGAACGCTTATAGAAAAGACCAGAGCTTTATTATTTAATTCAAGTCTTGATGATGAAATGTGGGGAGAGGCAATACGAACAGCAGCATATCTCCTAAATCGACTGCCAACAGAAGGATTTAATATGACACCTTACGAAGTTTGGACAGGTAATCGACCAAATGTTTCAAATATTCAAGTATTTGGAAGTGTTACATTTGCGAAAAGATTGGGTTATCTTAAAAAACTAGAACCAAGAAGCAAAAGCCTAATAATGGTAGGCCATGCTCCTACAGGCTATAGACTTTGGAGTGCAGAAAAAAGAAGAATATTCATTGAGCGAGATGTAATATTTAAAGTGGGAGAAAATGAAGTAGCAGTAGAAGAAAAAGACGAAAAAATCGAATATGAATTGGTAAAGGAAAATATTGGAATAGAAGATGGTAAGCAAATAAAAGACAAAAAAAATTTTTTAGACGTAAGAATGCAGAACAATGAGGAAGCAAGAGATGAGGAAGAAATGAATAACGAAATGGAAATGATTAATGATGAAGAGAATGCTGAGAAGAATAATTTGAGAAGAAGTAGTAGAATAAAAAAGAAGCCTGAAAAACTAAATGATTATGTGTTATTAACTTATAATGGAGCTATAAATGGAACTGAAAAGGAAGTATGGAAAAGAGCAATAAAAGATGAAAAAGATTCCTTAGAGAAGAATCAAACATGGGAGGTACTGGAAAAAAGAGAAGCAAAAGGTCAAGAGATACTTTCAAATAAATGGGTGTTTCGTATAAAAGAAGATGGGACATATAAAGCGCGATTAGTGGTGCGAGGTTTTGAACAAGAAAGTAACATTGATTTTGAAGAGATCTACAGTCCAGTAGTAAGTTTATCTTCTCCTAAAACTCTATTTGCTATCGCTGCTTCTGAAAATCGTCACATTATGACTTTTGATGTTAAAACTGCTTTCTTATATGGCGAATTAAAAGATATTGTATATATGAAAATGCCTGAAGGTTATGATGATGCAGATAAAATATGTCGTTTGAAAAAATCACTCTATGGTTTAAAACAATCACCATTAACATGGAATAAAAAATTTACGCAGACAATGTTTGAATTAGGTTTGAAATCAATAAAATCTGAAAGATGTATTTTTACTAATAACGACAAGTCCATAATAATTGCTGTATATGTTGATGATGGTTTAGCAATCGGAAAAGATAAAAATCAGCTGAGAAGGATTTTACAAAACTTGGAGAAAAAATTTGAAATAAAATTATATGAAAATCCGAAATCTTATTTAGGCATGGAAATAAATCGAACTGAAAATTTCATTAAACTAACTCAAACTAATTATGTAAATATGATGTTGGATAAATATTTCATGAACAATGCAAAACCAAGTGATACTCCATGTATCATGAATAATAAAGAAGAAATGGAATAATACGCTGGAGAAGGTAAATTTTCCGTATAGAGAAGTGGTAGGAAGTTTATTATTTGTATCAACAAGAACAAGACCGGACATAGCACATGCTGTAAATCAAGCAAGTAGACGTATTGAAAATTCAGATCGAGATGATGTAACTGCAATAAAGAAAATATTGAAATATTTATTAGGAACTAAACAAAAAGGAATATGTTTTCATGCAAAATCAGAAATGAGAAATTTGAATGCATATTGCGATTCTGACTATGCAGGTGATCCCATGACAAGAAGAAGTACAACAGGTTTTGTTATACTGTTAGCAAGTGGACCAATTTCTTGGAGTTCGAAGAGACAACCTATTGTTGCTCTATCATCCACTGGAGCAGAATATATTGCTGCTGCTGAATGTTGTAAGGAAGCTTTGTATTTGAAATTTTTGTTAAACGAATTGTTGATATCTGATATTAATATTATTTTACATGTTGACAACCAAAGTTCTATTCAATTAATCAAATTTGGTTTATTCAACAAAAGGTCTAAACATATTGACGTCAGGTTTCATTTTATTCATGAAAATTATACTAAAGGATATTTAAAACTATTGTCCAACAGAAATACAAAAAGCAGATATTCTCACAAAACCATTAAATAAGATTAAATTTATAAAATTATGTGAAAATCTTATCTCTTAGTTTTGATTTTTTGAGTTGTTCACTATAAAATTAACTTTCAAAATTAGGAGAAGGTGTTAAAGAATAATTTTAAAAGGTGATTGAAAAACAAGGTGGTCATGAATGTTTTGTTGTTTAAAAAATAACATAATACTGTGTAAAAAAAAATAAATATGTCAATTCTGTGAAAATATGTTTAAAATATAATAAATAAAACTAAAGTTGAAGTTGAATGGTGTGTAATTTCCTCTATAAAGATAAAAATTGAAAGAGAACATATAGCACATAAACTTCTGAAACAGAACTGTAACTGATGATGAATACAACAATTATGTGGGCATAAGTCAATCTACGAGCAAAAATTGTCCAAATACGATACCCTTCGATCACTCCTATTATTCAAAGTTGCTGGGAATATAGCGTTTATCAGTATTCACTCTTCATATCTTGTATATCAATCTAGAGGCAAAAAGCTCAATCGTTAAGAATAGAGCTTGTTGAACTGTGTACAACTACATCCTCTGATTAGTTTTTCCACAGTGCAAATTGGTAAACGTATAATTTTGAGTCAGAAGTCTTTCCATATCGTATATCTCTAAGAATTTTCCTTGCTGTTTGCGTTACAATATGGTGCACAAAGTCAAATACTACTTACAATATGAAATAATAAACATTCAATAAGTATGATTTTGTTGATTTATCGAGGTAATCCAAGTGAGTCTCTTTCAACTTACTTGTACAAAGTACAAATAAGTAGTATTGTTGAATCACCAAAATCATATTTCGATGCTTGTTTTGAGCATCCCTAAATTCATTTTGACTATTTTCGACTTGACGTCGGCACGTATGTATGAATGTTCATATGTATATAGCTGAAGTTCGTATTCGAGACTGGTCTAAAGTCTAGTTTTGCAGACCCCATTATGGTTGTAATCGTCTGCACCGAAAATGCACTGTATTTGGAGCTTTTTTCGAATTTTCCACATTAATTTATAATGCTGAAATTCAATGTTTTGGATTCCTGTGGTATCTTAATGGTTATTTCTTATTTTAATACCAATTGACTGGGCTGGAAGGGCATAGTCTATTTGAGTTTTTTGCATCAATTCAAAACAATCAGACGTGGAGTATTGAAATTTCGTATAAAACACTTCTATAAAACCTAATTGTACACCTTGCATTATGAATGCAGTCGGATCAACCAGAAGTGTAGTTTACTAAGCACGTTTTCGAATTTTTCGCATAAATCCAGAACAATCAGCTGTAAAATCTTGAAATTTCGTATTTATAGAAATTGTAGCATTCGAATGATAACTTAATATTTTCATAACAATCTATTTAGCTGAAAGTAGGCTTTATCTGATAATCTTACATAATTTACTGCATAAATTCGAGATTTCGGCCGTAGAATGATGAAATTTGGTATTTGAGACTGCTAAAGCGTTTCATGGCCAGTTGCACCGCTGTCCCTTGAGTTTTAGGTGTCACCCAACTCAACAATATCGTATCAAAATTTAAAAATTGAATGTGACATGAACATTGCTGCCCTCATTTTGATTCGACATTTTTTTTATAAGTGCAGATAAAAAAATTTTGAGCTAGAGCGGTGCAACAGGCCATTGATGAATTGTAGCATCTAAATGGTTGATTATCATTTCAAAATTTGGTTGGAATCGATTTTGCCTAGTGTCAATATCAGTGTCAACTGTTAATTATTGAGTCAAAAAATGTGCAAGTAAGATATGTGGTGTCCAAATCAGATTCTATCTTCATGTTCTCAAGCAAAACGGTGTCGAATTTTATATCAAAGATTAATTATAGTATGCAAAATTGTTCAAAATGCTGCCAGCCTAATGTTACCTTCACCTATATTATCCTTGTCTATTCTTCTCCTCTCCCTTCCAAACGGAGCAAGAGGTTGTCCCTTTGTTTTTTCCTAAAGTATTTGACTTTTACTATCGATTGGTACTAGTTTCAATCATAAGATCTATCAGGGAAGTTAACCCTAACGAAAATGAACAATAGTAGCCTTTTTCGACACTTGAGGCCAGATCCTAGATTTATAAGGTCTGTCACCTCATTGACCACTATATTTCCGATTGATTCATATATAATTTGGCCGTAAGTTCGATCAGGGAACATAAGGTGCGGCCGGCACTCCGACTACAAGAAATGTTCTCACACAGTTGCGAGAACAGAGTCTATGTTCATTATCCACAAACTGAATAAGGAAAGCGACGATATGATAATTCGCACAAATTGAAATAACTGATAGAATGGATGTATGTTTTATATACACTTTATCCAATTATAATCAGAATTAGAAGACGACGATATCCCCTTGATCAGCTTCTGAAGAAATCATTCTTGGTTCAGCAGCAGTTAATAATCTTTACGCTTGCACGTGAATCATTCAGTATGAACATTCACATGAAAACTATGATTGCTTGTATATTGTATTATTTCCAATGAATTCTAGGAGGATTAAGATCGTTCTGCATATTCCATGTGATCTGTATTGAATGAATATTTTATCAGTACGTTTTTGTGTCAATATTGTTAGGTATTCTATTCCAGTCCAAACACTGATTTTTCAATAGTTTCAGGCAAATCACTCAAAAAGAATGATACTTTGGTGAAAGTTTCTCAGTAGAAAAGGAGTATTTTATACATGGGATGATAAAAATAGTCCATGGAATAGATATCGGTTTGAGCGTATCATTACCGAAATACATTTATTGTTAAATGCATTTAATGTATAGCCTTTTGCAAAACCCAGGCAACCACATAGATGAAGCTCTCATTCACAACAAAATTCAATTTGTACCTTAAACTAGACTGTGGCTTATCACAATAACTCAAATTATCTTTTAGTGATCTCTGTTATCGGCAGATTCAAGAATAATACACGAAAAATAAAGCAACATTTTTGTTTCTCACACAAAATTGTTCCGTTTTTATGTTGCCAGTGAATTCAAAATTGAACAAAAAAAAAAACTCAGATCCTGTTTTTTCCCAGTCCTAACTTATATGTATATTGTATACTCTTCAAATTTTTGAGCCATAATAGATGTGATATCCTGTAATAGATTATATTAATAGGAACAAAAATTAGTCTTCGTGTGTTTATATATTACAAGCTTATGTCACACTTATAATGTATTACAGAAGATATGTGATAATGATAATTCATCCATCAATTCTACTTTTTTCGGTCATACTGAGAGTGAACTTTGTGATCATCAGGGACCTCAAAAACATGAATAATTTGAGATTCATCAATTTAGTCCCAGTAAAAGCAATGATGAGCTTGCAACAAAAATGTTCCACTTGCACTGTGCAAATGATATAATTTGTTTTCTACAACAATTATGAAACCACATCACGGATAAAATAGCGAATTGTCACATTTTTCTAAAACTTGTGGTAAGTGATCCTATAGTTGGGAAGCCGACCGCATCTTATATTCCCTAATCGGACTTACGGTCAAATTTTATATGAATCAATCAAAAATATAGTGGTCAATTAGGTATCAGACTTTCTAAATCTGGAATCTTGCTCTAAGCGTCAAAAAAAGGCTACTTCCGGTCAATTTTCGTCGGAGTCATCTTCTCTGATAGAACTTATAATCAAAACTGGTACTTATTTGTAGCGAAGGTCGGATACTCCGTGAAAAAACCAAGGTACCCCCTTAGTCCTGTCGCTTTAAACTCTCCTCATGATTGTTGTGTTTTTTCTCTGTTTTGGATAGAACGTAGGTAGTATCCTGGTTTTGTCCTAAAGTAGGTACTTGATCTCAAAAATTGATTGATACTAGTTTTAAGTTAACCTCGAACTTATTGACCAGATATGGCCTTGTTTCGATACTTAGAACAGGATCCTAGATTTATAATGTGTGACATCCTAATGATTACTATATCTCCGATCAATTCATATACAATTCAACTCTAAATCCAATCAGGAACGATAAAGTGCGGTCGGCTCTTGAAACTATTAGAAAGAGGTACATGAATTTGCTCACTAACTTCTAATACTTGAGTCAGTACTTAACTGTTCTTCACTTATATTTGAAAATTTTCTGCTTGAATTTTAAGTTGATGTAGAATTACTTCCAAGCAAGAATACTTTCTGACATCAAATAACTGTAATATAATACTTTGGTCTGCAATAAAATATTGGTAGAAATATTATGTTATGACATACATAAGAAATGTAATTCCAAATTCAAGCCATACTCCCAACAAATTCCATGTTAAAAGCGCAAGCATCTGTTTCATTATCGATCGATGTTTTGCGACAGTGTTGTCAAGTTTCTGGACGCCAGTATGATGGCGGAATATATGAAGTGGGAATATACACGTATATTTTTGACGCCACTAAAAATTGGAGCGGAATTTTTCGGAACTAAAAATATACGGGAATTTTCATTCTCCTATCATTTTGGCGTCAAAATGAGATTTTGAATTTAGCCTCTAGAGGTCGGGAACAAGCCAGAAGAAAATTTCAAAGCGATTCTAAAGTGGCGTCCGATGTACGGACTCCAATTTACAATGGACGCCAGATTAAATGCAAATGCGCAATATAAGGACGCCAAAATGATATGAGGATTTATATATATATATATATATATATATATATATATATATATATATATATATATATATATATATATATATATATATATATATATATATATATATATATACATATATATATATATAAATCACCCTATCAATTTGACGTCCTTACAAAGATGTTCATTTTGGCGTCTATTGAAAGGAACGCGTATAGTTGAGATCTGATCGAAGTATATTACATAATTTCTCATGGGCTCTTCAGATTTCACACAGAAATTCCATTTCACGCAATATTCACAGAGTTCCCATTTCCTATACAATATGACCTCCTTTCATCATAACATCAATGTGGCGTCAATAATATACGTTACATATCGCGTTTATAGTGGCGTCCTATCTATATATATATATGCTTTCAATTCATGTTTGAAGTGGCGTCCCCCTTGTTGCCAGATTTAGTTTTTAAAGTCCGATAAACACCTCTCTTGCGTAGAATGTTCTATCGATGACACATGTGAAGCGATATATTCAAAGGCTTGCGTAGAATTACATTATTCAAGTTTTGAAATGGGTTGATACTTAAGACATCTTCATAGAGTAGTAATATGTCATTGGTTGATAGAGAACTCATAGTAAATTGAAAGATTTTGCGAAAAAATATGGATTTTTGATTGATAATTACTATTTTCGAGTTCTGAAGTAAAATGTATTTGCCATGTCCGTGAACTGTTGCTAGATTCCATAAATGGAAGTATGTGAAGGATAATTTATCAGGAAGGACTTACGGATGTCATATAAATTGTGATAATAATTGCTCTATGGAAATGTGACAAAACTTTGGTCTAAACTTGCATTTTGCTCAAGATTTTTCTATAGATGTGTGATGAGGGTCAGTGTGAATATAAATCCTAATTTTGGGAGCTGGAATCCTCCTCTCATTAAGTCATCATATTGTAAAAAAGAGTACAGAGTATTTTTGCAATATCCTAAGAGCCGTAAAGCACACAAAAAAATCTCATAACTTCTTGGAAGAGTATTGAATCCTTCACAATCTTAGTTCAGATACTTTTCACTGTGAAATTATCATGTCTACGTCCTCTCCTAATCAACACAAATGCCGGATCAAGACTCATTGAAGCTCATAGGTCGTAATTCAATGAGATCCATGAGCTGGTGACTCAAATGCTTGTGAAATCCTCAAAGTTAAGGCCTCCTTAAGCCAAGGTCCGTGAACCCGTGCCTATCGGGCTTTATGCATAATCTGGCTCTGGTAAGGAACACTTCCAACTCACCTTATCAAATACCCTATACTACTTGGTACATGTCTTGAAGTTCTTCTTTTGGATTCAGCTCTAGCGGATAAAATATTTGTCTACAATTATTATCATATTACCGACTTTCCTCTCAACATTCAAAATATTTAAACTAGTGTTGCTACCCTAATTCAAGTATGCGTTATCAGTTCAATCAATAATCGTCTATTTAAATTTTCGAAATGCTGGGAAATCTTCCCTACAGAAACTTTTGGTTGGGAATGAAATTTGGATAGCAACAGTAATGGAGTTTCAGGTAACTAAATGGAACTTTATCTGTGTACTGAGTTATTATTTGTTGCTTTCATAAGATGCCTCATCTAAGTACTTCAAAAATAAATGCCAGTCTATCGAGTAGTCTTGATACATATCCTTATGAATACCTGAGAGAAAACTCACTTCACCATTATGAATCGATCCTGTTAGATGGAAGATACAAAATAGGAATTATATGGAAGATACAAAAAAGGAATTAGTGCATCAAGACCATAGACGTGATCTTTTTTGATCGAATTTGTGGTTCACGGCCGAAACGCCAGCTCAGACCAGAAGAGAGTATCAGAATATTCCGTTTTTTTAGGCGATCGACACGAAAGAATTTAAAATCACTAAATTCTATTCATTCGTTTCTGAAACATTGCAAATGTTCATCTTAGTTGCCATTTAAATTGTCTTATTTTATTGTCTGAAAATGCGTATCTACCTCTCTAATTGCAAGATCTATAGAGATTGACGGAAGGATATGATACATATTTCGGCGAAAATTGTTTTTAAGACTGCATCCAACTGCCCCTAGAGGTATGTGTGAAGTGTTAATCAAGTAGTTTAAATTGATCAGTCCCAAAAAAGTAATATTGGACAGATCAGTCCCAAAATAGTTATTCAAGTATAAAGGTCAGTAAGTACGGTTTACCGATTGAGAATAATTGTTTGGAGGCCGAGCCTTGGCGAGGTTTGCAAATATTGAGCGAAATCGGTCCTGTAATTATTGACAGTGATGCTTAAAAAATTTTTTGCACGATTGGAAGACCTACCCCAAATATGAATTCTAATATTCTCTTTCAAATTGAGTAACCACTCATAGCGCACTCGCTGTCAGCTATCAAGTTTGACATTTTATTGTGAATATTCAATCATAAATAACGATAAATAAATTTATACTTTCTGTGGAAGTCCACAATTTTTCACTTACCGCTTTTGCTCATGGGCGGTAAGTCAGCATAACCATAGTAATCACAGTTTGCCGGTAAAATCAACATACCACCTTGAATGGAGAGCCGGTAAACATATGAATACGCCCAATCGTGCAAATAATGAATTTAGATAGATGTGTACAAGTAGGTAAAACTCCATGGTAACGAAAAGGGCCATTGAAATACCTTTTCCGTTATAATCGCCTACAAAATTGATTTATAGCACATCGCACATAAACTTCTAAAGCAAAACTGTAACTGATGATAAATACAACAATTATGTGGGCATAAAATTAATCTACAACCAAAATTGTCCAAATATTTGACTCCTATTCTTCAAAGTTGCTGGGAGCATGTCGTATATCAGTATTCATTCTTCACATCTTATATATCAATCTAGAGGCAAAAAGTTTAAGCGTTGAGAATGGATTTTGTTGAACTATGTACAACTACATTCTCTGATTAGTTTTTCCACAATGCAAATTGGTAAACGTATAATTTTGAAAGTCGGGAGTCTTCCATATCGTATATCCCTAAAAATTTCCTCCGCTGTTTGTGTTGCAATATGGTGCACAAAGTCAGATACTACTTATAATATAAAATAATGAACATTCAATAAGTATCGAAGTAATCCAAGTAAATCACTTTTAAATCACCTGTACAAAGTATAAATAAGTAGTATTGTTGAACCGCCAGAATCACATTTCGAGATTTTGATAGAAATTCTCGTTTTGAGCAACCCTAAATGCATTTTGACTATTTTCGGCTTGACTTCGGTACGTACGTATGAATGTATGTATCTATATAGTTGAATTTTGTATTTGAGACTGGTCCAAAGTCTAGTTTTGCAGCCCCTATTATGGTTGCAATCATCTGTATCGCAAATGCACTGTACTTGGAATTTTTTTTGAATTTTCCTGAGGCATCTTAATGGTTATTTTCTATTTTGATATTAATTGGCTGTGCTGAAATTGCACAGTCTATTCGAGTTTCTTGTATTAATTCAAAACAATCAGGCGTGGAGTATTGAAATTTCGTATTAAACACTTCTATAAAACCTAATTGTACACCTTGCATTATGACTGCAGTCGGATCAAACAGTAGTGCAGTTTACTGAGCACGTTTTTGAATTTTCATATGAATCCAGAACAATCAGCCGTAGAATCTCGAAATTTTGTATCTAAAAAAATTGTAGCATTCGAATAATAACTTAATATTTTCATAACAATCTATTAGCTGGAAGTAAAGCTTTATCTGACCATCTTTTGCAAGTTTTCGCATAAATTTGAGACTTAGGCCGTAGAATGATGAAATTTGGTATTTGAGATTGCTAAAGCGTTCCATGGCCAGTTGCACCGCTGTCACTTAAATTTTAGGTGCCACCTAACTTAACAATATCGTATCAAAATTTAAAAATTGAATGTGACATGAACATTGCTGTCCTTATTTCGATTCGACATTTTTTGTATAAATGAAGTATAAAATTTGAGTTTGAGCGTATCATACCAACTGACCATTAATGAACTGTAGCATCTTAATGATTGAACTATCATCTCAAATTTTGGTCGGAGTCGATTTTGCCTAGAGTCAATATAAGTATCAACTGTTAATTATTGAGTCAGAAGATGTACAAGTAAGACATGTGATGTTCACATTAGATTTTTTTCATGTTTTCGAGCAAAACGGTGTTATATCTTTCATCAAAGATTAAATATGGAGTGCAAAATTGTTCAAAATGCTACCAGCCTAATTTTGCCACCACATAATATTATCCTTGTCTATTCTTCTCCTTTCCCTTCCGAACGGAGCAGGGGGTAGCACCATGGTTTTTTCCTAAGGCATTTAACCTTTACTATCAATTGGTACTAGTTTCAATCATAAGATTTAACAGGGAAGTTGATCCTAACAAAAATGAACAATAGTAACCTTTTTCCGACACTTGAAGCAGAATTCTAGATTTATAAAGTCTGTCACCTCATTGACCACGATATTCTCGATTGATTCACATTATACAATTTGACCATAAGCTCGATCAGATAACTTGAGGTGCGGCCGGCTCCCCGACTTCAAATGTTTTCACACAGTTGCGACAACAGAGTCAATGTTCATCTATCCACAAACTGAATAAGAGAAGCGATGATATGATAACTCGCACAAATTGAAATATGAGATAGAATGGATGTATGTTATATGGAATCAGTTTGAGCATATCATTTCCAAACTACAGTTATTGTTGAATACATTCAATATATAGCCCTTTGCAAAAACCGGGAACTCGAATAGTTAAAGCTCTCATTTGAAGAAAATTTAACTTGTACCTTGAACCAAATTGTTGCTTTTCACAGTAACTCAAATTATCTTCTGGTGTACTCTGTTACCGACAGATTCAAGAAAAATAAAGCAACATTTTCGTTTCTTACACAAAATTGTTCAGGTTTTATGTTGCCAGTGAATTCTAAATTGAACAGAAAGAAAAACTCATATAATGTTTTCGCCAAGTCCTAACTTATATGTATGTTGTATACCAGCTCTTTACATTTTTCAGCCATGATGGATGTGATATCCTGTAATAGATTATATTATAAGGAGCAAAAATTAGTTTTCATTCCCTTGTATATCCCAAGCTTATATTAATCTTATAATGTATTACACGAGATATGTGATTATGATAATTCATCCATCCATCCTAACTTTCTTTCGATCACACTGAGAGTGCAAATTTGTGACCATCAGGGACTTCAAAAACATGAATAATTTGAGATTCATTAATTTGGTCCTAGTAACAGCAATGATGAACTTGCAACAGAAATGTTCCACTTGCTTTGTACAAACGATATGATTTGTTTTCCTACAACAATTATTAGACCACATCACGGATGAAATAGCGAGTTCTCACATTCTATAGTAATCCTATAGTTGAGGAGCCGACCGCACCTTATGTTCTCCAATCGAACTTACGGTAAAATTTTATATGAATCAATAAAAAATATAGTGGTCAATTGGGTGACAGACTTTT
Source organism: Dromius quadrimaculatus (assembly GCA_963989225.1). Taxonomy (NCBI): domain Eukaryota; kingdom Metazoa; phylum Arthropoda; class Insecta; order Coleoptera; family Carabidae; genus Dromius; species Dromius quadrimaculatus. The sequence continues at coordinate 237,049 of CAXDIG010000404.1, forward strand.
CAAATCTGGAATCTTGTCCTAAGCGTCAGAAAAAGGCTACTTCCGGTCAATTTTCGTCAGAGTCAACTTCTCTGATAGAACTTATAATTAAAACTGGTACTTGTTAGTAGCGAAGGTCGGATACTCCGAGAAAAAACCAAAGTATCACCCTCTGCCCTGTCGTTCAGAACTTCCCTTATGATTGTTGTACTTTTTCCTCTGTTTTGAATAGAACAGAGGTAGTATCCTGGTTTTGTCCTAAAGTCCTTGACCTTGATATATATATATATATATATATATATATATATATATATATATATATATATATATATATATATATATATATATATATATAAATCCTCATATCATTTTAGCGTCCTAATATTGCGCGTTTGCATTTAATCTGGCGTCCATTGTAAATTGGAGTCCGTATATCGGACGCCACTTTAGAATTGCTTCAAAATTTTTTCCTGGCTTGTTCTCGACCTCTAGAGGCTAAATTCAAAATTTCATTTTGACGCCAAAATGATAGGAAAATGTAAATTTCCGTATATTTTTAGTTCCGAAAAATTCCGCTCCCATTTTTAGTGGCGTCAAAAATATACGTGTATATTCTCACTTTATATATTTCGCTATCATACTGGCGTCCAGAAACTTGACAACACTGTCGCAGAACATCGATCGATAATGAAACAGATGCTTACGCTTCTGACATGGAATTTGTTGGGAGTATTTGGAATTGCATTTCTCATGTATGTCATAACATAATATTTCTACCAATATTTTATTGCAGATTAAAGTATTATAGTACAGTTACTTGATGTCAGAAATTATTCTTGCTTAGGAGTAATTCTTCATCAACTCAAAATTTGAGCAGTCAATTTTAAATATTAGGAAAAAACAGTTGAGTACTGACTCAAGTATGAGGAGTAAGTGAGCAAATTCATGTACCTCTTTCTAATAGTTCAAGAGCCGACCGCACCTTAACGTTCCTAGTCAGATTTAGGGCCGAATTGTATATGAATTGATCGAAGATATAGTAGTCATTAGGATATCACCTTTATAAATCCAGGATCTAGTCCTAAGGATCCGGTCAATAAGTTCGTGGTTAATCTTAAACTAGTATCAATCGATTGCAGAGGTCAAGTACTTTAGGACAAAACCAGGATACTACCTCTGTTCTATTCAAAGCAGAGGAAAAAGCACAGCAATCATAAGGGAAGTTCTAAACGACAGGGCAGATGGTGATACCTTGGTTTTTTCTCGGAGTATCTGACCTCCGCTACCAACAAGTACCAGTTTTAATTATAAGTTCTATCAGAGAAGTTGACTCTGACAAAAATTGACCGGAAGTAGCCTTTTTCTGACGCTTAGGACAAGATTCCAGATTTAAAAAGTCTGTCACCCAATTGACCACTATATTTTTGATTGATTCATGTAAAATTTTACCGTAAGTTCGATTAGGGAACATAAGGTGCGGTCGGCTCCCCAACTATAGGATCACTATAGAATGTGAGAGCTCGCTATTTCATCTGTGATGTGGTTTTATGATTGTTGTAGAAAAACAAATTATATCGTTTGTACAAAGCAAGTGGAACATTTTTGTTGCAAGTTCGTCATTGCTTTTACTAGCACCAAATTGATGAATCTCAAATTATTCATGTTTTTGAAGTCCCTGATGGTCACAAAGTTGCAATCTCAGTGTGATCAAAAGAAAGTTAGAATGGATGGATGAATTATCATCATTACATATCTCCTGTAATACATTATAAGATTAATATAAGCTTGTGATATACAATGGAGTGGAAACTCATTTTTGCTCCTAATAATATAATCTATTACAGGATATCACATTCATCATGGCTGATAAATGTAAAGAGTTGGTATACAACATACATATAAGTTGGGACTTGGCGAAGACATTATTTGAGTTCTTCTTTTTGTTCAATTTAGAATTCACTGGCAACATAAGACTGGAACAATTTTGTGTAAGAAACGAAAATGTTGCTTTATTTTTCTTGAATCTGTCGGTAACAGAGTACACCAAAAGATAATTTGAGTTACTGTGAAAAGCCACAATTTGGTTCAAGGTACAAGTTGAGTTTTTTTCAAATGAGAGCTTGAACTATTCGAGTGCCCGGTTTTTGCAAAGGGCTATATATTGAATGTATTCAACAATAACTGTAGTTTGGAAATGATATGCTCAAATTGATTCCATGTAACATACATCCATTCTATCTTATATTTCAATTTGTGCGCGTTATTATATCATTGCTTCTCTTATTCAGTTTGTGGATAGATGAACATTGACTCTGTTGTCGCAACTGTGTGAAAACATTTCTTGAAGTCGGGGAGCCGGCCGCACCTCAAGTTCCCTGATCGAACTTATGGTCAAATTGTATAATATGAATCAATCGAGAATATTGTGGTCAATGAGGTGACAGACTTTATAAATCTAGAATCCTGCTTCAAGTGTCGGAAGAAGGTTACTATTTTTCATTTTTGTTAGGGTCAACTTCCCTGTTAGATCTTATGATTGAAACTAGTACCAATTGATAGTGAAGGTCAAATGCCTTAGGAAAAACTAAGGTGCTATCCCCTGCTCCGTTCGGAAGGAAAAGGAGAAGAATAGACAAGGATAATATTATGTGGTGGCAAAATTAGGCTGGTAGCATTTTGAACAATTTTGCATCCCATATTTAATCTTTGATGAAAGATATAACACCGTTTTGCTCGAAAACATGAAAAAAATCTAATGTGAACACCACATGTCTTATTTGTACATCTTTTGACTCAATATTTAACAGTTAATACTAATATTGACTCTAGGCAAAATCGACTTGAACCAAAATTTGAGATGATAATTCAATCATTTAGATGCTACAGTTCATTGATGGTCAGTTGTACCACTCTCACTCAAATTTCAAACTTCACTTATACAAAAAATGTCGAATCGAAATAAGGACAGCAATGTTCATGTCACATTCAATTTTCAAATTTTGATACGATATTGTTGAGTTAGGTGGCACCTAAAATTCAAATGACAGCGGTGAAACTGGCCATGTAACGCTTAAGCAGTCTCAAATACCAAATTTCATCATTCTACGGCCTGAGTTTCGAATTTATGCGAAAACTTGAGAAAGATTGTCAGATAAAGCTTACTTCCAGCTAATAGATTGTTATGAAAATATTAAGTTATTATTCGAATGCTACAATTTCTTTAGATACAGAATTTCAAGATTCTACGGCTGATTGTTCTGGATTTATATGGAAACTCGAAAACGTGCTTAGTAAACTGCACTCCTGTTTAATCCGACTGCAGTCATAATGCAAGGTGTACAATTAGGTTTTATAGGAATGTTTGATACGAAATTTCAATACTCCGCGCCTGATTGTCTTGAATTAATACAAGAAACTCGAATAGAATGTGCAATTTCAGCACAGCCAATTAGTATTAAAATAGAAAATAACCATTAAGATGCCTCAGGAAAATTCAAAAAAAGTTCCAAGTACAGTGCATTTGCGGTACAGACGATTGCAACCATAATAGGGGCTGCAAAACTAGACTTTGGACCAGTCTCATACAAAATTCATCTATATAGATACATACATTCATACGTACGTACTGAAATCAAGCCGAAAATAGTCAAAATGCATTTAGGGATGCTCAAAACGAGAGTTTCCATCAAAATCCCGAAATGTGATTCTGGCGGTTCAACAATACTACTTATATATACTTTGTACAAGTGAGCTAAAAGATATTTACTTGGATTACTTCGATACTTATTGAATGTTCATTATTTCATATTATAAGTAGTATCTGACTGTGTGCACCATATTGCAACACGAACAGCGAAGAAAATTCTCAAGGATATGCGATATGGAAGACTCCCGACTTTCAGAATTATACGTTTACCAATTTGCATTGTGGAAAAACTAATCAGAGAATGTAGTTGTACATAGTTCAACAAAATCCATTCTCAACGTTTGAACTTTTTGCCTTTAGATTGATATATAAGATATGAAGAATGGATACTGATATATGACATGCTCCCAGCAACTTTGAAGAATAGGAGTCAAATATTTGGACAATTTGTGTCGTAGATTAATTTTATGCCCACATAATTTATCATCAGTTACATCTTGCTTCAGAAGTTTATGTGCGATGTGTTATGAATCAATTTTGTAGGCGATTATAACAAAAAGTATTTCTATGGCCCTTTTTGTTACCATGGAGTTTCACTTACTTGTACACATGTATCTAAATTCACTATTTGCACGATTGAACGTATTCATATGTTCACCGGCTCTCCATTCAAGGTGGTATGTTGATTTTACCGGCAAACTGTGATTACTATGGTTATGCTGACTTACCGCCCATGAGCAAAAGCGGTAAGTGAAAAATTGTGGACTTCCACAGAAAGTATTAATTTATTTATCGTTATTTATGATTGAATATTCACAATAAAATGTCAAACTTGACAGCTGACAGCGAGTGAGCTATGAGTGGTAATTCAATTTAAAAGAGAATATTAGGATTCATATTTGGGGTAGGTCTTCCAATCGTGCAAAAAATTTTTTAAGCATCACTGTCAATAGTTACAGGACCGATTTCGCTCAATATTTGCAAACTTTGCCAAGGCTCGGCCTCCAAACAATTATTCCCAATCGGTAAACCGTACTTACTGACCTTAATACTTGAATAACTATTTTAGGACTGATCTGTCCAATATTACTTTTTTGGGACTGATCTATGAAAACTACTTGATTAACACTTCACACCCATCTCTATTTGCAGTTTGATGAAGTCTTAGAAACAATTTTCGCCGAAACATGTATCATATCCTTCCGTCAATCTCTATAGATCTTGCAATTAGAGAAGTAGATTCGCATTTTCAGACAATGAAATAGGACAATTTCAATGGCAACTGAGATAAACATTTGCAATGTTCCAGAAACGAATGAATAAAATTTAGTGATTTCAAATTCTTTCGTAATGATCGCCTAAAAAAACGGAATATTCTGATATTCTCTTCTGGTCTCAGCTGACGTTTCGGCCGTGAACCACAAATTCGACCAAAAAAGATCACCTCCATGGTCTTAATACACTAATTTCTTTCTTGTATCTTCCACCTAACAGGATCGATTCATAATGGTGAAGTGAGTTTTCTCTCAGGTACTCATTGGGATATGTATGAAGACCACTCAATAGACTGGTATTTATTATTAAAGTACTAAGATGAGGCATCTTATGGAAGCAACAAATAATAACTCAGTACACAGATAAGGTTCCATTTAGTTGCCTGAAACTCCATTACAGTTGCTAACCAAATTTCATTCCCAACCAAAAGTTTCTGTAGGGAAGATTTCCCAGCATTTCAATAATTCAAATTGACGATTATTGATTGAACCAATAACGAATAATTGAATTAGGGTAGCAACACTAGTTTAAATATTTTGAATGTTGAGAGGAAAGTCGGTTATATGATAATAATTGTAGACAAATATTTTATCCGCTAGAGCTGAATCCAAGGGAAGAATTCAAAGACATGTGCCAAGTAGTGTAGGGTATTTAATAAGGTGAGTGGGAAGTATTCCTTACCAGAGCCAGATTATGCATGAAGCCCGATAGACACGGGTTCACGGACCTTGGCTTAAGGAGGCCTTAACTTTGAGGATTTCACAAGCATTTGAGTCACCAGCTCATGGATCTCATTGAATTACGACCTATGAGCTTCAATGAGTCTTGATCCGGCATTTGTGTTGATTAAGAGAGGATGTAGGCATGATATTTTCACAGTGAAAAGTATCTGAACTTAGATTGTGAAGAATTCAATACTCTTCCAAGAAGTTATGAGATTTTTTTGTGTGCCTTACGGCTCTTAGGATATTGCAAAAATACTGTGTACTTTTTTTCACAATATGATAACCTAATGAGGAAAGGTTTCCAGCTCCCAGAATTAAGATTTATATTCACACTGACCCTCATCACACATTTATAGAAAAATCTTGAGCAAAATGCAAGTTTAGACCAAAATTTTGTCACATTTCCATAGAGCAATTATTATCACTATTTAAATGACATCCGTAAGTCCTTTCTGATAGATTATCCTTCACATACTTCCATTCATGGAATCTACCAACAGTTCACGGACATGGCAAATACATTTTACTTCAGAACTCGAAAATAGCAATTATTAATCAAAAATCCATATTTTTTCGCGAAATATTTCAATTTACTATGAGTTCTCTATCAATCAATGACATATTACTACTCTATGAAGATGTCTTGAGTATCAACTCATTTCAAAACTTGAATAATGTAGTTCTACGCAAAACTTTGAATATACCGCTTCACTTGTGTCATCGATAGAACATTCTACGCAAGAGAAGTGCTTATCGGACTGTAAAAACTAAATCTGGCAACAAGGGGGACGCCACTTGAAACATGAAGTGAAAGCGTATATATAGATAGGACGCCACTATAAACGCAATATGTAACGTATATTATTGACGCCACATTGATATTATGATGAAAGGAGGTCATATTGTATAGGAAATGGGAACTCTCAGAATATTGCGTGAAATGGAATTTCTGTGTGAAATCTGAAGAGCCCATGAGAAATTATGAAATATACTTCGATCAGATCTCAACTATACGCGTTCCTTTCAGTAGACGCCAAAATGAACATCTTTGTAAGGACGTCAAATTGATAAGGTGATTTATATATATATATATATATATATATATATATATATATATATATATATATATATATATATATATATATATATATATATATATATATATATGTATATATATATATATATATATATATATATATATATATATATATATATATATATATATATATATATATATATATATATATATATATATATATAAATCACCCGATCAATTTGACGTCCTTACAAAAATGTTCATTTTGGCGTCTACTGAAAGGAACGCGTATAGTTGAGATCTGATCAAAGTATATTACATAATTTTTCATGGGCTCTTCAGATTCCGCACAGACATTTAATTTCACGCAATATTCACAGAGTTCCCATTTCCTATACAATATGACCTCCTTTCATCATAACATCAATGTGGCGTCAATAATATACGTTACATATTGTATTTATAGTGGCGTCCTATCTATATATATGCTTCCACTTCATGTTTAATGTGGCGTCCCCCTTGTTGCCAGATTTAGTTTCCACAGGTCGATGAGCACCTTTTTCGCGTAGAACGTTCCATCGATGACACATGTGAAGCCGTATATTCAAAGGTTTGCGTAGAATTACATTATTCAAGTTTCGAAATGTGTTGATACTCAAGACATCTCCATAGAGTAGTAATATGTCATCGATTCAAAGAGAACCAGTAGTAAATTGAAAGATTTTGCGGGAAAATATGGATTTTTGATTGATAATTGGTATTTTCGAGTTCTGAAGTAAAATGTATTTGCCATGTCCGTGAACTGTTGGTAGATATAAATAGAAGTATGTAAAGGATGATTTTCAGGGAGAACTTACGGATGTCATATGAATTGTGATAATAATTGTTCTATTGAAACGTAACAAAATTTTGGCCTAAACTTGCATTTGCTCAAGATTTTTCTATAAATGTGTAATGGAGGTCAGTGTGAGTATAAATCTTGATTCTGGGAGCTCATCAGGCCACCATATTGGAAATAGAAGTACAGACAGTATTTTTGCAAGATCTTGAGAGCCGTGAGTCCCACGAAAAAAATCTCATAGCTTTTTGAAAGAATATTGCATTCTTCACAATCTCAGTTCAAATACTTTTCGCCGTAAAATTATTATGTCTACATCCTCCCTTAATCAGCATAAATGCCAGATCAAGACTCATTGAAGCTTATAGGTCGTAATTCAATGAGATCCATGGGCTAGTGAATTAAATGCTTGTGAAATCCTCAAAGTTAAGGCCTCCTGAAGCCAAGGTTTGTGGACACGTGTCTATTGGGCTTCATGTATAATCTGGCTCTGGTAAGAGATACTTCCTATTCACCTTATCAAATACCCTACACTACTATCCTTGGATTCAGCTCTAGCGGATAAAATATTTGTCTACAATTATTATCATATTACTGACATTCCTCTCAACATTCCTAATATTCAAACTAATGTTACTATCCTAATTCAAGTATACGATATCAGTTGAGTCAATAATCGTCAATTTAATTTATCTAAATGCTAGGAAATTTTCAATACAGAAACATTTGGTTAGGAATTAAATTCGGATAGCAACAGTAATGGAGTTTCAGGCAACTGAATGAAACTTTATCTGTGTACTGAGTTATTATTGGTTGCTTCCACAAGTTCTTATATCTAAAATCTGTTAGTGGAATTCATAGTAATCTGTTTTGACTTTCCACGATATTCTGGTTTAAGACAAGAGTAATATGCTGCGACCTTAAATTTTCATATGTAGGCCATTTTATATGCACTGTGTAGATAGAATAACTATTCCATTCTCTATTTTTGTATATAAGTATGTATGGAAGGGTTATTATAATATGGGCAGTTCATCTGTGCTATACCTATGAGGTAAAAAAGGATTATAGTTCAACCGATCAAAAATAGCACTTCAATAATGCATACCAGTCTATCGAGTAGTTTTCATACAACTCCTCATGTATACCTGAGAGAAAACTTACTTCACCATTATGAATCGGTCCTATTAGATAGAAGATACAAAATAGGAATAATATAGAAGATACAAAATAGGAATTAGTGTATCAAGGCCGTTAAGATGATCTTTTTTAGTCGATTTTGGGGTTTACGGCCGAAGCGCCAGCAGAGACCAAAAAAGAATATTAGAATATTACGCTTTTTCAGGCGATCATCACGAAAGAACTCAAAATCACTACATTTTATATATTCATTTCTGAAACATTGCAAATGTGAATCTCAGTGGTCATTGATATTGTCTTATTTAATTGTCCAAAAGTTCGTATCTATTTCTCCAATTGCAAGAACTATAGAGATTGACGGAAAGATATAATATGTATTTCGGCGGAAATTGTTTCTTCAGACTTCATCCAGCTGCCCATAGAGGTAGGTGTGAAGTGTTAATCAAGTAGTTTCCACAGATCAGTCTCAAAAAAGTAATATTTGACAGATCAATCCCAAAAAGTAAATTTAGGTAGATGTGTACAAGTAAGTAAAACTTCATGGCCGCAAAAAGGGCCATAGAAATATCTTTTCTATTATAATCGCCTAAAAAATTCATTTTTAGCACATAGCACATAAACTTCTGAAACAGAACTGTGACTGATGATGAATACAACAATTATGTGGGCATAAAATTAATCTACGAGCAAAAATTGTCCAAATACGATACCCTTCGATCATTCCTATTATTCAAAGTTGCTGGGAATATGGCATTTATCAGTATTCACTCTTCATATCTTGTATATCAATCTAGAGGCCAAAAGCTTAATCGTTGAGAATGGAATTTGTTGAACTGTGTACAACTGCATCCTCTGATGAGTTTTCCCACAATGCAAATTGATAAACGTATAATTTTGAAAGTCAGGAGTCTTTCCATATCGTATATCTCTAAGAATTTCCTCTGCTGTTTGCGTTACAATATGGGGCACAAAGTCAAATACTACTTACAATATGAAATAATAAACATTTAATAAGTATGATTTTGTAGATTTATCGGCGTAATCCAGGTGAGTCTCTTCCAACTAACTTGTACAAAGTACAAATAAGTATAGTATTGTTGGACCGCCAAAATCACATTTCAAGATTCTGATGAAAATACTTGTTTTGAGCATCCCCAAATTAATTTTGATTATTTTCGACTTGACGTCAGTACGTACGTATGAATGTTTGTATGTATACAGCTGAATTTTGTATTTGAGACTGGTCTGAAGTCTAGTTTTGCAGCCCCCATTATGGTTGCAATCGTCTGTACCAGAAATGCACTGTACTTGGAACTTTTTCCGAATTTTTCACATAAATTCAAAATGTTGAAATTCATTTTTTTGGATCCTTGTGGCATCATAATGGTTATTTTCTATTTTAATACTAATTGGCTGTGCTGGAAGTGCACAGTCTATTTGAGTTTTTTGCATTAATTCAAAACAATCAGCCGTGGAGTATTGAAATTTCGTATCAAACACTTCCATAGAACCTAATTGTACACCTTGCATTATGAATGCAGTCAGATCAACCAGGAGTGCAGTTTACTAAGCACGTTTTCGAATTTTTCGCATAAATCCAGAACAATCAGCTGTAAAATCTTGAAATTCCGTATTTATAGAAATTGTAGCATTCGAATGATAACTTAATATCTTCATAACAATCTATTGAGCTTAAAGTAGGCTTTATCTGATAATCTTACATAATTTTTTGCATAAATTCGAGATTTTGGCCGTGGAATGATGAAATTTGGTATTTGAGACTGCTAAAGCGTTTCATGGCCAGTTGCACCACTGTCCCTTAAATTTTAGGTGTCACCTAACTCAACAATATCGTATCAAAATTTGAAAATTGAATGTGACATGAACATTGCTGTCCTCATTTTGATTCGACATTTTTTGTATAAGTGAAGATTACAATTTGAGCTACAGCGGTGCAACAGACCATTAATGAATTGTAGCATCTAAATGGTTGGATTATCATCTCAAACTTTAGTTGGAATCGATTTGGCCTAGTGCCAATATCAGTGTCAACTGTTGATTATTGAGTCAAAAGATGTACAAGTAAGACATGTGGTGTCCACATCAGATTTTTTCCCATGTTTTCGAGCAAAACTGTGTCGAATTTTATATCAAAGATCAATTATAGAATGCAAAATTATTCAAAATGCTACCAGCCTAATGCTGCCTCCACCTATATTATCCTTGTCTATTCTTCTCCTTCCCCTTCCCAACGGAGCAGGGGGTGGCACCTCAATTTTTCCCTGAAGTATTTGACCTTCACTATCGATTGGTACTAGTTTCAATCATAAGATCTATCAGGGAAAATGACCCTAACAAAATTGAACAATTGCAGCCTTTTTTTGACACTTGAGGCAAAATCCTAGATTTATAAAGTCTGTCACCTCATTGACCACTAAATTTCCGATTGATTCATATATAATTTGGCCGTGAGTTTGATCAGGGAACATAAGGTGCGGGCGGCTCTCCGACTACAAGAAATTTTCTCACACAGTCGCGAGAGCAGAGTCAATGTTCATCTATCCACAAACTGAATAAGAAAAGCGACGATATGATAATTTGCACAAATTAAAATAACAGATAGAATTGATGTATGTTTCATATCCAATTATAATCAGAATTAGAAGATGACGATATCCCCTTGATCAGCTTTTGAAGAGATTATTCTGGGTCCAGGAGCAGTTAATAACATTTACGCTCAGTGTTTAACGCACGTGAATCATTCAGTATAAACATTCACATGAAAACTATGATTGCTCGTACGAGTATTTTGCATAATTTTTAATGAATTCTAGGGGTATTAAGATCGTTCTGCATATCTCATGTGATTTGTATTGAATAAATATTTTATCAGTATGTTTTTGTGTCAATGTTGTTAGATATTCTATTCGAGTCCAAACACTGATTTTTCAATAGTCCATGCAAATCGCTCAAAAAAATGATATTTTTGTAAAAGTTTCAGGTAGAAAAGGATTAATTTATACAAAGAATGATAAAAATAGTCTATGGAATAGAAATCGGTTTGAGCGTATCATTTCCGAGATACATTTATTGTTTAATGCATTCAATATATAGCCCTTTGCAAAACCCAGGCAACCAAATAGATTAAGCTCTCATTAAAAAAAAAATTCAATTTGTACCTCAAACTAAATTGTGGCTTATCACAATAACTCAAACAGGAGATATGTTATAATAATAATTTATCCACTCATTCTACTTCTTTTCCGGTCATACTGAGAGTGCGACAGGGACCTCAAAAACATGAATAATTTGAGATTCATCAATTTAGTCCCATTAAAAGCAATAATGAATTTGCAACAAAAATGTTCCACTTGCTCTGTGCAAACGATATAATTTGTTTTTCTACAACAATAATAAGACCACATCGCGGATGAAATAGCAAGTTCTCACATTTTTCTAAAACTTGTAATAAGTGATCCTATAGTTGGGAAACCGACCGCATCTTATGTTCCCTGATCGGACTTACGGTCAAATTTTATATGAATCAATCAAAAATATAATGGTCAATTAGGTGCCAGGCTTTTTAAATCTGGAATCTTGCCCTAAGCGTCAAAAAAAGGCTACTTCCGATCAATTTTCGTCAGAGTCATCTTCTCTGATAGAACTTATTATTAAAACTGGTACTTATTAGTAGCGACAGTCGGATACTCCAAGAAAAAATCAAATCTGTTCTGTCTCTTTGAACTTTCTTTTTGATTGTCGTGTTTTTTCTCTGTTTTGGATAGAACGGAGGTAGTATCCTGATTTTGTCCTAGAGTAGGTACTTGATTTCGGCAATTGATTGATACTAGTTTCAAGTTAACCTCGAATATATTGACTAGATATGGCCTTATTTCGATACTTAGAACAGGATCCTAGATTCAAAAAGTGTGATATCCCAATGATTACTATATCTCCGATCAATTCATATACAATTCAGCTCTAAATCCAATCAGGAACGATAAGGTGCGGTCGGCTCTTGAACTATTATTCATTTATTCATTTTTATTTATTTATTTCATCATCATCATTCTCTGCATTACGCTCCTAGTCGAAGCTTAGCATCCTCCGCTACTCTCTTCCATTCGGGTCTATTCTGAACGGCTCTTGTCCAATTTGTAACTCCCAATTTCCTAACGTCTTGTAGTATCTGATCTTTCCACCTACTCCGCGGCCTGCCTCTATTCCTTGATCCCCTAGGCTTACTCTGTAGTAATCTTCGTGGCATCCTATGCTCTTTTATTCTTTTAATGTGTCCAAACCATCTTAATCTGTTGGCTTTTATTGTTGCGACTATTTTAGGACTGTTGTATAATTCATATAACTCATAGTTGTATTTAGTTCTCCAACCTTCTTCTTCTTTCGTTGGCCCGTATATTTTCCTTAATATTTTCATCTCGAAAGTGTGGAGTACTCTCTCATCTTCTTTGGTTATAGTCCATGTTTCGCTTCCATACGTAATTATTGGTCTGATTAATGTTTTGTAGATTCTTAATTTGCTATTCCGTGACACTGCTCTCGACTTCATTAATTTCATATTTGCATAGGAGCTCTTGTTGGCCAGTAGTTATCTTCTTCGTATTTCTTCTGACGTGTTGTTGTCTTTGTTTATTATCGAGCCTAGGTAGATAAAGTTATTAACTTGTTGGAATGTGTAGTCACCAATTCTCAGGTCTTCGTTTCCTGCTTGTTGTCCTTCTATATTTATTTATTTATTGACCATAATTATCCAACAGGGAGAACCCCAATTACAAAATATTTCGAATGAAACAGAGTTGATAATCTCAATGTAATTGCTACAATTAGTAGACTCTACTTTTGGTACAGAAGTACAAGAAATAAAGATAGAAAGAAAAAAATAATAATATATACATATATGTTGAATGCATACCCTAATAAGAACAGTCATTGAGTCACGTATCACTGATCTACTTCTATAAATTACTACAGTAAATTATTCACATCAAATTTAAATTTTGATAGACTATCAGCTAAATCAATATCAGAACAATAAATGTTGAAAGTATTACAATGTTGAAAGTATTACACAAAGAAATTATAGGCAAATTCAAATGATAATTTGTTCTAGCAAAATCACATTTAAATAAATTGAATATCCTAGTATTACAGGGTAGTACGAAAAAATTTAATTCAGCCAAAATATCAGGCGAATCAACGAAATTATTCACCACCTTGTAAATGAATATAAATTGTTGTTTGATCTGTCGAATTTCCAGTGAACTAGTATTGAATAAGTTGAGCAGAGTATTATAATTACAGTCCGGCCAAACCTTATTTGTACGGAAGAAACAATGTTCGTAAAACTTTTTCTGAACATTTTCTATTGGAAAAACTTGATTATTATAGTGTGGAGACCAAATTAATGAGCCGTATTCAAGCTTGCTACGAACTAGCATGTTGAATTAAGTTTTTAGGCTTGAGATATTTCTGAATTCATAGGTTATTCTCAAAACAAATCCAGATAGTCTGTATGACGTACTTACAATATCTGAAATATGAGGAGAAAATGTAAAATATTGATCGAAAGTTATTCCAAGATCTTTTTTAGATAATTTTCGTTGTAAGATTAGAAAGAGGTACATAAATTTGCTCACTAACTCCTCATACTTGAGTCAGTACTTAACTGTTTTTTACTTATATTTGAAATTGACTCCTTAAATTTTAAGTTGATGTAGAATTACTTCCAAGCAAGAATACTTCCTGACATCAAATAACTGTACTATAATACTTAGGTCTGCAATAAAATATTGGTAGAAATATTATGTTATGATATACATAAGAAATGCAAATCCAAATTCAAGCCATAGTCCCAACAAATTCCATGTCGAAAGCGCAACATCTGTTTCATTATCGATCGCTTCACTCTATGAGGTCATGTTCTGTGACAGTGTTGTCAAGTTTCTGGACGCCAGTATGATGGCGGAATATATGAAGTGAGAATATACACGTATATTTTTGACGCCACTAAAAATTGGAGCGGAATTTTTCGGAACTAAAAATATACGAAAATTTTCATTTTCCTATCATTTTGGCGTCAAAATGAAATTTTGAATTTAGCCTCTAGAGGTCGGGAACAAGCCAGAAAAAAATTTTGAAGCGATTCTAAAGTGGCGTCCGATATACGGACTCCAATTTACAATGGACGCCAGATTAAATGCAAACGCGCAATATAAGGACGCCAAAATGATATGAGGATTTATATATATATATATATATATATATATATATATATATATATATATATATATATATATATATATATATATATATATATATATATATATATATAACATTCTACGCAAGAGAGGTGTTTATCGGACTTTAAAAACTAAATCTGGCAACAAGGGGGACGCCACTTCAAACATGAATTGAAAGCATATATATATATAGATAGGACGCCACTATAAACGCGATATGTAACGTATATTATTGACGCCACATTGATGTTATGATGAAAGGAGGTCATATTGTATAGGAAATGGGAACTCTGTGAATATTGCGTGAAATGGAATTTCTGTGTGAAATCTGAAGAGCCCATGAGAAATTATGTAATATACTTCGATCAGATCTCAACTATACGCGTTCCTTTCAATAGACGCCAAAATGAACATCTTTGTAGGGACGTCAAATTGATAGGGTGATTTATATATATATATATATATATATATATATATATATATATATATATATATATATATATATATATATATATATATAAATCACCCTATCAATTTGACGTCCTTACAAAAATGTTCATTTTGGCGTCTACTGAAAGGAACGCGTATAGTTGAGATCTGATCGAAGTATATTACATTATTTCTCATGGGCTCTTCAGATTTCACACAGAAATTCCATTTCACGCAATATTCACAGAGTTCCCATTTCCTATACAATATGACCTCCTTTCATCATAACATCAATGTGGCGTCAATAATATACGTTACATATTGCGTTTAAAGTGGCGTCCTATCTATATATATGATTTCACTTCATGTTTGAAGTGGCGTCCCCCTTGTTGCCAGATTTAGTTTTTACAGTCCGATAAGCACCTCTCTTGCGTAGAATGTTCTATCGATGACACATGTGAAGCGATATATTCAAAGGTTTGCGTAGAATTACATTATTCAAGTTTTGAAATGGGTTGATACTTAAGACATCTTCATAGAGTAGTAATATGTCATTGGTTGATAGAGAACTCATGGTAAATTGAAAGATTTTGCGAAAAAATATGGATTTTTGATTGATAATTGCTATTTTCGAGTTCTGAAGTAAAATGTATTCGCCATGTCCGTGAACTGTTGGTGGATTCCATGAATGGAAGTATGTGAAGGATTATTTATTAGGAAGGACTTACGGATGTCATATAAATTGTGATAATAATTGCTCTATGGAAATGTGACAAAATTTTGGTCTAAACTTGCATTTTGCTCAAGATTTTTCTATAAATATGTGATGAGGGTCAGTGTGAATATAAATCTTGATTCTGGGAGCTGGAAACCTCCCCTCATTAGGTCATCATATTGTAAAAAAAAGTATAGAGTATTTTTGCAATATCCTAAGAGCCGTAAGGCACACATAAAAATCTCATAACTTCTTGGAAGAGTATTGAATTCTTCACAATCTTAGTTCAGATACTTTTCACTGTGAAATTATCATGTCTACGTCCTCTCTTAATCAACACAAATGCTGGATCAAGACTCATTGAAGCTCATAGGTCGTAATTCAATGAGATCCATGAGCTGGTGACTCAAATGCTTGTGAAATCCTCAAAGTTAAGGCCTCCTTAAGCCAAAGTCCGTGAACCCGTGCCTATCGGGCTTTATGCATAATCTGGCTCTGGTAAGGAATACTTCCTACTCACCTTATCAAATACCCTATACTACTTGGTACATGTCTTAGAGTTCTTCCCTTGGATTTAGCTCTAGCGGATAAAATATTTGTCTGCAATTATCATCATATTACCGACTTTCCTCTCAACATTCAAAATATTCAAACTAGTGTTGCTACCCTTATTCAAGTATGCGTTATCAGTTCAATCAATAATCGTCAATTTAAATTATTGAAATGCTGGGAAATCTTTCCTACAGAAACTTTTGTTTGGGAATGAAATTTGGATAGCAACAGTAATGGAGTTTCAGGCAACTAAATGAAACTTTATCTGTGTACTGAGTTATTATTTGTTGCTTTCATAAGATGCCTCATCTTAGTACTTCAATAATAAATACCAGTCTATCGAGTAGTCTCCATACATATCCTTATGAATACCTGAGAGAAAACTCACTTCACCATTATGAATCGATCCTGTTAGATGGAAGATACAAAATAGGAATTATATGGAAGACACAAAAAAGGCATTAGTGTATCAAGACCATGGAGGTGATCTTTTTTGGTCGAATTTGTGGTTCACGGCCGAAACGCCAGCTGAGACCAGAAGAGAGTATCAGAATATTTCGTTTTTTTAGGCGATCATCACGAAAGAATTTAGAATCACTAAATTTTATTCATTCGTTTCTGAAACATTGCAAATGTTTATCTTAGTTGCCATTGAAATTGTCTTATTTTATTGTCTGAAAATGCGTATCTACTTCTCTAAATGCAAGATCTATAGAGATTGACGGAAGGATATGATACATATTTCGGCGAAAATTGTTTTTAAGACTTCATCAAACTGCCCACAGGGTGGGTGTGAAGTGTTAATCAAGTAGTTTCCATAGATCAATCCCAAAAAAGTAATACTGGACAGATCAGTCCTAAAATAATTATTCAAGTATTAAGATCAGTAAGTACGGTTTACCGATTGAGAATAATTGTTTGGAGGCCGAGCCTTTGCGAGGCTTGCAAATATTGAGCGAAATCGGTCCTGTAATTATTGACAGTGATGCTTAAAACATTTTTTGCACGATTGGAAGACCTACCCCAAATATGAATCCTAATATTCTCTTTCAAATTGAGTAACCACTCATAGCGCACTCGCTGTCAGCTGTCAAGTTTGACATTTTATTGTGAATATTCAATCATAAATAACGATAAATAAATTTATACTTCCTGTGGAAGTCCACAATTTTTCACTTACCGCTTTTGCTCATGGGCGGTAAGTCAACATAACCATAGTAATCACAGTTTGCCGGTAGAATCAACATATCACCTTGAATGGAGAGCCGGTAAACATATGAATACGCCCAATCGTGCAAATAGTGAATTTAGATAGATGTGTACAAGTAAGTAAAACTCCATGGTAACAAAAAGGGCCATAGAAATACCTTTTCCGTTATAATCGCCTACAAAATTGATTTATAGCACATCGCACATAAACTTCTAAAGCAAAACTGTAACTGATGATAAATACAACAATTATGTGGGCATAAAATTAATCTACGACCAAAATTGTCCAAATATTTGACTCCCATTCTTCAAAGTTGCTGGGAGCATGTCGTATATCAGTATTCATTCTTCATATCTTATATATCAATCTAAAGGCAAAAAGTTCAAGCGTTGAGAATGGATTATGTTGAACTATGTACAACTACATTCTCTGATTGGTTTTCCCACAATGCAAATTGGTGAACGTATAATTTTGAAAGTCGGGACTCTTCCATATCGTATATCCCCAAGAATTTCCTTCGCTGTTCGTGTTGCAATATGGTGCACAAAGTCAGATACTACTTATAATATGAAATAATGAACATTCAATAAGTATCGAAGTAATCCAAGTGAATCTCTTTTAACTCACTTGTACAAAGTATAAATAAGTAGTATTGTTGAACCGCCAGAATCACATTTCGAGATTATGATGGAAATTCTCGTTTTGAGCATCCCTAAATGCATTTTGACTATTTTCGGCTTGACTTCGGTACGTACGTATGAATGTATGTATCTATATAGTTGAATTTTGTATTTGAGACTAATCTAAAGTCTAGTTTTGCAGCCCCTCTTATGGTTGCAATCGTCTGTACCGCAAATGCACTGTACTTGGAATTTTATTTGAATTTTCCTGAGGCATCTTAATGGTTATTTTCTATTTTAATATTAATTAGCTGTGCTGAAATTGCACAGTCTATTCGAGTTTCTTGTATTAATTCGAAACAATCAGCCGTGGAGTATTGAAATTTCGTATCAAACACTTCTATAAAACCTAATTGTACACCTGGCATTATGACTGCAGTCGGATTGAACAGGAGTGCAGTTTACTAAGCACGTTTTCGAATTTTCATATAAATCCAGAACAATCAACCGTAGAATCATGAAATTTTGTATCTAGAGAAATGGTAGCATTCGAATGATAACTTATTATTTTCATAATAATCTATTAGCTGAAAGTAAGCTTTATCTGACAATCTTTCTCAAGTTTTCGCATAAATTCGAGACTTAGGCCGTAGAATGATGAAATTTGGTATTTGAGACTGCCAAAGCGTTCCATGGCCAGTTGCACCGCTGTCACTTAAATTTTAGGTGCCACCTAACTCAACAATATCGTATCCAAATTTGAAAATTTATTGTGACATGAACATTGCTGTCCTTATTTCGATTCGACATTTTTTGTATAAGTGAAGTTTAAAATTTGAGTTAGAGCGGTACAACTGACCATTAATGAACTGTAGCATCTGAATGATTGAATTATCATCTCAAATTTTGGTTGGAGTCGATTTTGCCTCGAGTCAATATTAGTATCAACTGTTAATTATTAAGTCAAAAGATGTACAAGTAAGACATGTGGTGTTCACGTTAGATTTTTTCCATGTTTTCGAGCAAAACGGTGTTATATCTGTCATCAAAGATTAAATATGGAATGCAAAATTGTTCAAAATGCTACCAGCCTAATTTTATCACCACATAATATTATTCTTGTCTATTCTTCTCCTTTCCCTTCCGAACGGAGCAGGGGGTAGCACCATGGTTTTTTCCTAAGGCATTTGACCTTCACTATCAATTGGTACTAGTTTCAATCATAAGATCTAACAGGGAAGTTGATCCTAACAAAAATGAACAATAGTAACCTTTTTCCGACACTTGAAGCAGAATTCTAGATTCATAAAGTCTGTCACCTCATTGACCACAATATTCTCGATTGATTCATATTATACAATTTGACCATAAGTTCGATCAGGGAACTTGAGATGCGGCCGGCTCCTCGACTTCAAGAAATGTTTTCACACAGTTGCGACAACAGAGTCAATGTTCATCTATCCACAAACTGAATAAGAGAAGCGATGATATGATAACTCGCACAAATTGAAATATGAGATAGAATAGATGTATGTTATATAGGATCAGTTTGAGCATATCATTTCCAAACTGCAGTTATTGTTGAATACATTCAATATATAGCCCTTTGCAAAAACCGGGCACTCGAATAGTTGAAGCTCTCATTTGAAAAAAATTCAACTTGTACCTTGAACCAAATTGTGGCTTTTCACAGTAACTCAAATTATCTTCTGGTGTACTCTGTTACCGACAGATTCAAGAAAAATAAAGAAACATTTTCGTTTCTTACACAAAATTGTTCCGGTTTTATGTTGCTAGTGAATTCTAAATTGAACAAAAAGAAAGACTCAAATAATGTTTTCGCCAAGTCCCAACTTATATGTATGTTGTATACCTACTCTTTAAGTTTTTCAGCCATGATGGATGTGATATCCAGTAATAGATTATATTAATAGAAACAAAAATTAGTTTTCGTTCCCTTGTATATTAAAAGCTTATATCACTCTTATAATGTATTACAGGAGATATGTAATAATGATAATTCATCCATCCATTCTAACTTTTCTTCGATCACACTGAGAGTGTAACTTTGTGACCATCAGGGACTTCAAAAACATGAATAATTTGAGATTCATCAATTTGGTCCTAGTAACAGCAATGATGAACTTGCAACAAATATGTTCCACTTGCTTTGTACAAACGATATAATTTGTTTTTCTACAACAATTATAAGACCACATCACGGATAAAATAGCAATGGCGAGTTCTCACATTCTGTAGTGATCCTATAGTTGAGGAGCCGACCGCACCTTATGTTCCCTAATCGAACTTACGGTCAAATTTAATATGAATCAATCAAAAATATAGTGATCAATTGGGTGACAGACTTTTTAAATCTGGAATCTTGTCCTAAGCCTCAGAAAAAGGCTACTTCCGGTCAATTTTTGTCAGAGTCAACTTCTCTGATAGAACTTATAATTAAAACTGGTACTTGTTAATAGCGAAGGTCGGATACTCCGAGAAAAAACCAAGGTATCACCCTCTGCCCTGTCGTTTAGAACTTCCCTTATGATTGTTGCTATTTTTCCTCTGTTTTGAATAGAACAGAGGTAGTATCCTGGATTTGTCCTAAAGTACTTGACCTCTACAATCGATTGATACTAGTTTCAGATGACCCACGAACTTATTGACCGGATATGGCCTTTTTTCGATCCTTAGGACTAGATCCAGGATTTATAAAGGTGACATCCTAATGACTATTATATCTTCGATCAATTCATTTACAATTTGGCCCTAAATCTGACTAGGAACGTTAAGGTGCGGTCGGATCTTGAACTATTAGAGAGAGGTACATGAATTTGCTCACTTACTCCTCATACTTGAGTCAGTACTCAACTGTTTTTTCCTAATATTTCAAATTGTCTGCTCAAATTTTGAGTTGATAAAGAATTACTTCTAAGCAAGAATAATTTCTAACATCAAGTAACTATACTATAATACTTCAGTCTGCAATAGAATATTGGTAGAAATATTATGTTATGACATACATAAGAAATGCAATTCCAAATTCAAGCCATACTCCCAACAAATTTCATGTCAGAAGCGCAAGCATCTGTTTCATTTATCGATCGATGTTCTGCGACAGTGTTGTCAAGTTTCTGGACGCCAGTATGGTGGCAAAATATATGAAGTGGGAATATACACGTATATTTTTGACGCCACTAAAAATTGGAGCGGAATTTCTCGGAACTAAAAATATACGGAAAATTTCATTTCCCTATCATTTTGGCGTCAAAATGAAATTTTAAATTCAGCCTCTAGAGGTCGGGAACAAGCCAGGAAAAATTTTTGAAGCAATTCTAAAGTGGCGTCCGATATACGGACTCCAATTTACAATGGACGCCAGATTAAATGCAAACGCGCAATATTAGGACGCCAAAATGATATGAAGATTTATATATATATATATATATATATATATATATATATATATATATATATATATATATATATATATATATATATATATATATATATATATATATATATATATATATATATCTATATATATATATATATATATATATAAATCCTCATATCATTTTGGCGTCCTAATATTGCGCGTTTGCATTTAATCTGGCGTCCATTGTAAATTGGAGTCCGTATATCGGACGCCACTTTAGAATTGCTGCAAAATTTTTTCCTGGTTTGTTTCCGACCTCTAGAGGCTAAATTCAAAATTTCATTTTGACGCCAAAATGATAGGGAAATGAAAATTTTCGTATATTTTTAGTTCCGAAAAATTCCGCTCCAATTTTTAGTGGCGTCAAAAATATACGTGTATATTCCCACTTCATATATTTCGCCATCATACTGGCGTCCAGAAACTTGACAACACTGTCGCAGAACATCGATCGATAATGAAACAGATGCTTGCGCTTCTGACATGGAATTTGTTGGGAGTATGGCTTGAATTTGGAATTGCATTTCTTATGTATGTCATAGCATAATATTTCTACCAATATTTTATCGCAGACTGAAGTATTATAGTCCGTGAGACAGCGCATGAATTTTTTGTTGATTACCGCTCACTTGAAACTTTGCAAGTGGCTGAATTGTGATGAGTCCGACAACTTTTTCATTTGGCAAAATTCTAGATTTGGGGGCGTTTACCCGCGAGGGCTAATCAATAGAAAGGACATTACCGTAATAATGATCTTTACACTTATCGAAAAATTTTTTGATAATAAAATGAAGGAAAAATATTGTCCGACATGAATATTGAGGCTACCGGTGAGTCCGACTTGTCATAAGTACCAACAAACTTACCATTAGTACCAACATACTTATGACAAGTGCGGCTTGTCGGATTCACCGGTAGCCTCAATATTCATGTCGGACAATATTTTTCCTCCATTTTATCATCAAAAAATCTTTCGATTAGTGTACAGATCTGCATTACGGCAATATTCTCTCAATTAATTAGCCCTCGCTGGGAAACGCCCCCAAATCTAGAGTTTTGCTAAAGAAAAAGTTGTCGGACTCATCACAATGAAGTCACTCACAAAGTTTCAAATGAGCGGTAATCAACAAAAAATTTAGGCGCTGTCTCACGGACTATTATAGTACAGTTACTTGATGTCAGAAATTATTCTTGCTTAGAAGTAATTCTTCATCAACTTAAAATCAAACGACAGGGCAGAGGGTGATACCTTGGTTTTTTCTCGGAGTATCCGACCTTCGCTACTAACAAGTACCAGTTTCAATTATAAGTTCTATCAGAGAAGTTGACTCTGACGAAAATTGACCGGAAGTAGCCTTTTTCTGACGCTTAGGACAAGATTCCAGATTTAAAAAGTCTGTCACCCAATTGGCCACTATATTTTTGATTGATTCATATAAAATTTGACCGTAAGTTCGATTAGGGAACATAAGGTGCGGTCGGCTCCTCAACTATAGGATCACTATAGAATGTGAGAACTCGCTATTCCATCCGTGATGTGGTCTTATAATTGTTGTAGAAAAACAAATTATATCGTTTGTACAAAGCAAGTGGAACAGTTTTGTTGCAAGTTCATCATTGCTGTTACTAGGACCAAATTGATGAATCTCAAATTATTCATGTTTTTGAAGTCCCTGATGGTTACAAAGTTGCTCTCTCAGTGTGATCGAAAGAAAGTTAGAATGGATGGATGAATTATCATTATTACATATCTCCTGTGATACATTATAAGATTAATATAAGCTTGTGATATACAAGGGAATGAAAACTAATTTTTGCTCCTAATAATATAATCTATTACAGGATACCACATCCATCATGGCTGAAAAATGTAGAGAGTTGGTATACAACATACATATAAGTTGGGACTTGGCGAAAACATTATTTTAGTTTTTCTTTTTGTTCAATTTAGAATTCACTGGCAACATAAAACCGGAACAATTTTGTGTCAGAAACGAAAATGCTGCTTTATTTTTCTTGAATCTGTCGGTAACAGAGTACACCAGAAGATAATTTGAGTTACTGTGAAAAGCCCAAAGTACAAGTTGAATTTTTCTCAAATGAGAGCTTTAACTATTCGAGTGCCCGGTTTTTGTAAAGGGCTATATATTGAATGTATTAAACAATAACTGTAGTTTGGAAATGATATGCTCAAACTGATTCCATATAACATACATCCATTCTATCTCATATTTCAATTTGTGCGAGTTATCATATCATCGCTTCTCTTATCCAGTTTGTGGATAGATGAACATTGACTCTGTTGTCGCAACTGTGTGAAAACATTTCTTGAAGTCGGGGAGCCGGCCGCACCTCAAGTTCCCTGATCGAACTTATGGTCAAATTGTATAATATGAATCAATCGAGAATATTGTGGTCAATGAGGTGACAGACTTTATAAATCTAGAATATGAAGGTCAAATGCCTTAGGAAAAAACCATAGTGCTACCCCCTGCTCCGTTTGGAAGGGAAAGGAGAAGAATAGACAAGGATAATATTATGTGTTGGCAAAATTAGGCTCGTAGTATTTTGAACAATTTTGCATTCCATATTTAATCTTTGATGAAAGATATAGCACCGTTTTGCTCGAAAACATGGAAAAAATCTAATGTGAACACCACATGTCTTACTTGTACATCTTTTGACTCAATAATTAACAGTTGATACTAATATTGACTCTAGGCAAAATCGACTCCAACCAGAATTTGAGATGATAATTCAATCATTCAGATGCTACAGTTCATTAATGATTAGTTGTACCGCTCTAACTCAAATCTTACTTCACTTATACAAAAAATGTCGAATCGAAATAAGGACAGCAATGTTCATGTCACCTGCAATTTTCAAATTTTGATACGATATTGTTGAGTTAGGTGGCACCTAAAATTTAAGTGACAGCGGTGCAACTGGCCATGGAACGCTTCAGCAGTCTCAAATACCAAATTTCATCATTCTACGGCCTAAGTCTCGAATTTATGCGAAAACTTGAGAAAGATTGTCAGATAAAGCTTACTTCCAGCTAATAGATTGTTATGAAAATATTAAGTTATTACTCGAATGCTACAATTCCCTTAGATACAAAATTTCAAGATTCTACGGCTGATTGTTCTGGATTTATATGAAAATTTGAAAACGTGCTTAGTAAACTGCACTCCTGTTCAATCCGACTGCAGTTGTAATGCAAGGTGAACAATTAGGTTTTATAGAAGTGTTTGATACGAAATTTCAATACTCCACGCCTGATTGTTTTGAATAAATACAAGAAACTCGAATAGACTGTGCAATTTCAGCACAGCCAAATAATATTAAAATAGAAAATAACCATTGAGATGCCTCAGGAAAATTCAAAAAAAATTCCAAGTCCAGTGCATTTGCGATACAGACGATTGCAACCATAATAGGGGCTGCAAGACTAGACTTTGGACCAGTCTCAAATACAAAATTCAACTATATAGATACATATATTCATACGTACGTACCGAAGTCAAGCCGAAAATAGTCAAAATGCATTTAGGGATGCTCAAAACAAGAATTTCCATCAAAATCTCGAAATGTGATTCTGGCGGTTCAACAATACTACTTATTTATACTTTGTACAAGTGAGTTAAAAGAGATTCACTTGGATTACTTCGATACTTATTGAATGTTCATTATTTCATATTATAAGTAGTATCTGACTTTGTGCACCATATTGCAACACGAACAGCGAAGGAAATTCTCAGGGATATACGATATGGATGTAGTTAGTTAGTGATAATGTAGTTAGTGATAAGTTAGTTAGTGCGTGTGTTAAGAAGTTAGAAGTTTGTAAATATTCATCGATGTAGTTTGAAAGCCGGTGAGCAATCGGAGTTTGGTAACTTGATCGTTATATTCTTTATCCTTTTAAATACATTCTATTATTTGTTAAACGTGCAAATTATTCCAAGTTCCTGTGCAAGTCATTCTCCTCCTTCAGAAGTATTCCAAGAGTAAATAAGTACAAATATAATATCCTCACAGTTCAGCAAAGAACCCAATCTACCAAAATATAAATTTATTGTAAGTGGGAAACCCTTACATATGGAAGACTCCCGACTTTCAAAATTATACGTTTACCAATTTGCATTGTGGAAAAACTAATCAGAGAATGTAGTTGTACATAGTTCAACAAAATCCATTCTCAACGCTTGAACTTTTTGCCTTTAGATTGATATATAAGATATGAAGAATGGATACTGATATACGACATGCTCCCAGCAACTTTGAAGAATAGGAGTCAAATATTTGGACAATTTTGGTCGTAGATTAATTTTATGCCCACATAATTGTTGTATTTATAATCAGTTACAGTTTTGCTTCAGAAGTTTATGTGTGATGTGCTATAAATCAATTTTGTAGGCGATTATAACGGAAAAGGTATTTCAATGGCCCTTTTCGTTACCATGGAGTTTTACCTACTTGTACACATCTATCTAAATTCATTATTTGCACGATTGGGCGTATTCATATGTTTACCGGCTCTCCATTAAAGGTGGTATGTTGATTTTACCGGCAAACTGTGATTACTATGGTTATGCTGACTAACCGCCCATGAGCAAAAGCGGTAAGTGAAAAATTGTGGACTTCCACAGAAAGTATAAATTTATTTATCGTTATTTATGATTGAATATTCACAGTAAAATGTCAAACTTGATAGCTGACAGCGAGTGCGCTATGAGTGGTTACTCAATTTGAAAGAGAATATTAGAATTCATATTTGGGGTAGGTCTTCCAATCGTGCAAAAAATTTTTTAAGCATCACTGTCAATAATTACAGGACCGATTTCGCTCAATATTTGCAAACCTTGCCAAGGCTCGGCCTCCAAACAA
This sequence comes from Dromius quadrimaculatus, assembly GCA_963989225.1. NCBI lineage: Eukaryota > Metazoa > Arthropoda > Insecta > Coleoptera > Carabidae > Dromius > Dromius quadrimaculatus. The sequence continues at coordinate 263,803 of CAXDIG010000404.1, forward strand.
TTATTCTCAATCGGTACTTACTGACCTCAATACTTAAATAACTATTTTGGGACTGATCTGTCCAATATGACTTTTTTGGGACTGATCTATGAAACCTACTTGATTAAAACTTCACACCCACCTCTATGGGCAGTTTGATGAAGTCTTAGAAACAATTTTCGCCGAAATATGTATCATATTCTTCCGTCAATCTCTATAGATCTTGCAATTAGAGAAGTAGATACGCATTTTCAGACAATAAAATAAGACAATTTCAATGGCAACTAAGATAAACATTTGCAATGTTTCAGAAACGAATGAATAAAATTTCGTGATGATCGCCTAAAAAAACGAAATATTCTGATACTCTCTTCTGGTCTCAGCTGGCGTTTCGGCCGTGAACCACAAATTCGACCCAAAAAGATCACCTCCATGGTCTTGATACACTAATTCCTTTTCTGTATCTTCCATATAATTCCTATTTTGTATCTTCTATCTAACAGGATCGATTCATAATGGTGAAGTGAGTTTTCTCTCAGGTATTCATAAGGATATGTACGAAGACTATTCGATAGACTGGTATTTATTATTGCAGTACTAAGATGAGGCATGTTATGAAAGCAACAAATAATAACTCAGTACACAGATAAAGTTTCATTTAATTGCCTGAAACTCCATTACTGTTGCTATCCAAATTTCATTCCCAACCAAAAGTTTCTGTAGGGAAGATTTCCCAGCATTTCAATAATTTGAATAGACGATTATTGATTGAACTGATAACGCATACTTGAATTAGGGTAGCAACACTAGTTTAAATATTTTGAATGTTGAGAGGAAAGTCGGTAATATGATAATAATTGTAGACAAATATTTTATCCGCTAGAGCTGAATCCAAAAGAAGAACTTTAAGACATGTACCAAGTAGTATAGGGTATTTGATAAGGTGAGTTGGAAGTGTTCCTTACCAGAGCCAGATTATGCATAAAGCCCGATAGGCACGGGTTCACGGACCTTGGCTTAAGGAGGCCTTAACTTTGAGGATTTCACAAGCATTTGAGTCACCAGCTCATGGATCTCATTGAATTACGACCTATGAGCTTCAAAGAGTCTTGATCCGGCATTTGTGTTGATTAGGAGAGGACGTAGACATGATAATTTCACAGTGAAAAGTATCTGAACTAAGATTGTGAAGGATTCAATACTCTTCCAAGAAGTTATGAGATTTTTTTGTGTGCCTTACGGCTCTTAGGATATTGCAAAAATACTCTGTACTCTTTTTTACAATATGATGACTTAATGAGAGGAGGATTCCAGCTCCCAAAATTAGGATTTATATCCACACTGACCCTCATCACACATTTATAGAAAAATCTTGAGCAAAATGCAAGTTTAGACCAAAGTTTTGTCACATAGAGCAATTATTATCACAATTTATATGACATCCGTAAGTCCTTCCTGATAAATTATCCTTCACATACTTCCATTTATGGAATCTAGCAACAGTTCACGGACATGGCAAATACATTTTACTTCAGAACTCGAAAATAGTCATTATCAATCAAAAATCCATATTTTTTCGCAAAATCTTTCAATCTACTATGAGTTCTCTATCAACCAATGACATATTACTACTCTATGAAGATGTCTTAAGTATCAACCCATTTCAAAACTTGAATAATGTAATTCTACGCAAATCTTTGGATATATCGCTTCACATGTGTCATCGATAGAACATTCTACGCAGGAGAGGTGCTTATCGAACTTTAAAACTAAATCTGGCAACAAGGGGGACGCCACTTCAAACATGAAGTGAAAGCATATATATAGATAAGACGCCACTATAAACGCAATATGTTACGTATATTATTGACGCCACATTGATGTTATGATGAAAGGAGGTCATATTGTATAGGAAATGGGAACTCCGTGGATATTGCATGAGATGCAGTGTCTGTGTGAAATCTGAAGAGCCCATGAGAAATTATGTAATATACTTCGATCAGATCTCAACTATACGCGTTCCTTTCAGTAGACGCCAAAATGAACATCTTTGTAAGGACGTCAAATTGATAGGGTGATTTATATATATATATATATATATATATATATATATATATATATATATATATATATATATATATATATATATATATATATATATATATATATATATATATATATAAATCACCCTATCAATTTGACGTCCTTACAAAGATGTTCATTTTGGCGTCTACTGAAAGGAACGCGTATAGTTGAGATCTGATCGAAGTATATTACATAATTTCTCATGGGCTCTTCAGATTTCACACAGAAATTCTATTTCACGCAATATTCACAGAGCTCCCATTTCCTATACAATATGACCTCCTTTCATCATAACATCAATGTGGCGTCAATAATATACGTTACATATTGCGTTTATAGTGGCGTCCTATCTATATATATGCTTTCACTTCATGTTTGAAGTGGCGTCCCCCTTGTTGCCAGATTTAGATTCTACAGTCCGATAAGCACTTCTCTTGCGTAGAATGTTCTATCGATGACACATGTGAAGCGATATATTCAAAGGTTTGCGTAGAATCACATTATTCAATTTTTGAAATGGGTTGATATTCAAGACATTTTCATAGAGTAGTAATATGTCATTGATTGATAGAGAACTCATAGTAAATTGGAAGATTTTGCAAGAAAATATGGATTTTTGATTGATAATTGCTATTTTCGAGTTCTGATGTGAAATGTATTTGCCATGTCCGTGAACTGTTGGTTGATTCCATGAATGGAGGTATGTGAAAAATAATTTATCAGGAAGGACTTACGGATGTCATATAAATTGTGATAATAATTGCTCTATAGAAATGTGACAAAATTTTGGTCTAAACTTGCATTTTGCTCAAGATTTTTCTATAAATGTGGATGAGGGTCAGTGTGAATATAAATCTTGATTCTGGGAGCTGGAAACCTCCCCTCATCAGGTCATCATATTGTAAAAAAAAAGTACAGAGTATTTTTGCAATATCCTAAGAGTCGTAAGGCACACAGAAAAATCTTATAACTTCTTGGAAGAATATTGAATTCTTCAAAATCTTAGTTTAGATACTTTTCACTGTGAAATTATCATGTCTACATCCTCTCTCAATCAACACAAATGCCGGATCAAGACTCATTGAAGCTCATAGGTCGTAATTCGATGAGATCCATGAGCTGGTGACTCAAATGATTGTGAAATCCTCAAAGTTTAGGCCTCCTTAAGCCAAGGTCCGTGAACCCGTGTCTATCGGGCTTTATGCATAATCTGGCTCTGGTAAGGAATACTTCCTACTCACCTTATCAAATACGCTATACTACTTGGTACATGTCTTAGAGTTCTTCCCTTGGACTCAGCTCTAGCGGATAGAATATTTGTCTACAATTATTATCATATTACCGACTATCCTCTCAACATTCAAAATATTTAAACTAGTGTTGCTACCCTAATTCAAGTATGCGTTATCAGTTCAATCAATAATCGTCAATTTAAATTATTGAAACGCTGGGAATCTTCCCTACAGAAACTTTTGGTTGGGAATGAAATTTGGATAGCAACAGTTATGGAGTTTCAGGAAACTAAATGAAACTTTATCTGTGTACTGAGTTATTATTTGTTGCTTTCATAAGATGCCTCATCTTAGTATTTGACTCCTATTCTTCAAAGTAGCTGGGAGCATGTCGTATATCAGTATTCATTCTTCATAACTTATATATCAATCTAAAGGCAAAAAGTTCAAGCGTTGAGAATGGATTTTGTTGAACTATGTACAACTACATTCTCTGATTAGTTTTTCCACGATGCAAATTGGTGAACGTATAATTTTGAAAGTCGGGAGTCTTCCATATCGTATATCCCTGAGAATTTCCTTTGCTGTTCGTGTTGCAATATGGTGCACAAAGTCAGATACTACTCATAATATGAAATAATGAACATTCAATAAGTATCGAGGTAATCCAAGTGAATCTCTTTTAACTCACTTGTACAAAGTATAAGTAAGTAGTATTGTTGAACCGCCAGAATCACATTTCGAGATTTTGATGGGAACTCTCGTTTTGAGCATCCCTAAATGCATTTTGACTATTTTCGGCTTGACTTCGGTACGTACGTATGAATGTATGTATCTATATAGTTGAATTTTGTATTTGAGACTGGTCCAAAGTCTAGTTTTGCAGCCCCTATTATAGTTGCAATCATCTGTACCGCAAATGCACTGTACTTGGAACTTTTTTTTAATTTTCCTGAGGCATCTTAATGGTTATTTTATATTTTAATACTAATTGGCTGTGCTAAAATTGCACAGTCTATTCGAGTTTCTTGTATTAATTCAGAACAATCAGGCGTAGAGTATTGAAATTTCGTATCAAACACTTCTATAAAACCTAATTGTACACCTTGCATTATGACTGCAGTCGGATTGAACAGGAGTGCAGTTTACTAAGCACGTTTTCGAATTTTCATATGAATCCAGAACAATCAGCCGTAGAATCTCGAAATTTTGTATCTAAAGAAATTGTAGCATTCGAATAATAACTTAATATTTTCATAACAATCTATCAGCTGGAAGTTAGCTTTATCTGACAATCTTCCTCAAGTTTTCGCATAAATTCGAGACTTAGGCCGTAGAATGATGAAATTTCGTATTTGAGACTGCTTAAGCGTTCCATGGCCAGTTGCATCGCTGACACTTAAATTTTAGGTGCCACCTAACTCAACAATATCGTATCAAAATTTGAAAATTGAATGTGACATGAACATTGCTGTCCTTATTTCGATTCGACATTTTTTGTATAAGTGAAGTTTAAAATTTGAGTTAGAGCGGTACAACTGACCATTAATGAACTGTAGCATCTGAATGATTGAATTATTATCTCAAATTTTGGTTGAAGTCGATTTTGCCTAGAGTCAATATTAGTATCAACTGTTAATTATTGAGTCAAAAGATGTACAAGTAAGACATGTGGTGTTCACATTGGATTTTTTCCATGTTTTCGAGCAAAACGGTGTTATATCTTTCATCAAAGATTAAATATGGAATGCAAAATTGTTAAAAATGCTACCAGCCTAATTTGGCCACCACATAATATTATCCTTGTCTATTCTTCTCCTTGCCCTTCCGAACGGAGCAGGGGTAGCACCATGGTTTTTTCCTAAGGCATTCGACCTTCACTATCAATTGGTACTAGTTTCAATCATAAGATCTAACAGGGAAGTAGACCCTAACAAAAATGAACAATAGTAACCTTTTTCCGACACTTGAAGGAGGATTCTAGATTTATAAAGTCTGTCACCTCATTGATCACAATATTCTCGATTGATTCATATTATACAATTTGACCATAAGTTCGATCAGGGAACTTGAGGTGCGGCTGGCTCCCCGACTTCAAGGAATGTTTTCACACAGTTGCGACAACAGAGTCAATGTTCATCTATCCACAAACTGAATAAGAAAGGCGATGATATGATAACTCGCACAAATTGAAGTATGAGATAGAATGGATATATGTTATATGGAATCAGTTTGGGCATATCATTTCCAAACTACAGTTATTGTTGAATACATTCAATATATAGCCCTTTGCAAAAACCGGGCACTCGAATAGTTAAAGCTCTCATTTGAAAAAAATTCAACTTGTACCTTAAACCAAATTGTGGCTTTTCACAGTAACTCAAATTATCTTCAGGTGTACTCTGTGACCGACAGATTCAAGAAAAATAAAGCAACATTTTTGTTTCTTACACAAAATTGTTCCTGTTCTATGTTGCCAGTGAATTCTAAATTGAACAAAAAGAAAAACTTAAATGATGTTTTCACCAAGTCCCAACTTATATGTATGTTGTATACCAACTCTTTACATTTTTCAGCCATGATGGATGTGATATCCTGTAATAGATTATATTATTAGGAGCAAAAATTAGTTTTCATTCCTTTGTATATCACAAGCTTATATTAATCTTATAATGTATTACAAGAGATATGTAATGATGATAGTTCATCCATCCATTCTAACTTTATTTTGATCACACTGAAAGTGCAGCTTTGTGACCATCAGGGACTTCATAAACATGAATAATTTGAGATTCATCAATTTGGTCCTAGTAAAAGCAATGATGAACTTACAAAAAAAATGTTCCACTTGCTTTGTACAAACGATATAATTTGTTTTTCTACAACAATTATGAGATCACATCACGGATGAAATAGCGAGTTCTCACATTCTATAGTGATCCTATAGTTGAGAAGCCGACCGCACCTTATGTTCCCTAATCGAACTTACGGTCAAATTTTATATGAATCGATCAAAAATATAGTGGTCAATTGGGTGACAGACTTTTTAAATCAGGAATCTTTTCCTAAGCGTCAGAAGAAGGCTACTTCCGGTCAATTTTCGTCAGAGTCAACTTCTCTGATAGAACTTATAATTAAAACTGGTACTTGTTAGTAGCGAAGGTCGGATACTCCGAGAAAAAACCAAGGTATCACCCTCTGCCTTGTCGTTTAGAACTTCCCTTATGATTGTGGTGCTTTTTCCTCTGTTTTGAATAGAACAGAGGAAGTATCCTGGTTTTGGCCTAAAGAACTTGACCCCTGCAATCGATTGATACTAGTTTTAGATTAACCACGAACTTATTGACTGGATATGGCCTTTCTTCGATCCTTAGGACTAGATCCTGGATTTATAAAGATGACATCCTAATGACTACTATATCTTCGATCAATTCATATACAATTCGGCCCTAAATCTGACTAGAAACGTTAAGGTGCGGTCGGCTCTTGAATTATTAGAAAGAGGTACATGAATTTGCTCACTTACTCCTCATACTTGAGTCAGTACTCAACTGTTTTTTCCTAATATTTAAAATTGACTGCTCAAATTTTAAGTTGATAAAGAATTACTTCTAAGCAAGGATAAATTCTGACATCAAGTAACTGTACTATAATACTTCAGTCTGCAATAAAATATTGGTAGAAATATCATGTTATGACATACATAAGAAATGCAATTCCAAATTCAAGCCACACTCCCAACAAATTCCATGTCAGAAGCGCAAACATCTGTTTCATTATCGATCGATGTTCTGTGACAGTGTTGTCAAGTTTCTGGACGCCAGTATGATGGCGAAATATATGAAGTGGGAATATACACGTATATTTTTGACGCCACTAAAAATTGGAGCGGAATTTTTCGGAACTAAAAATATACGGAAATTTTCATTTCCCTATCATTTTGGCGTCAAAATGAAATTTTAAATTTAGCCTCTAGAGGTCGGGAACAAGCCAGGAAAAAATTTTGAAGCAATTCTAAAGTGGCGTCCGATATACGGACTCCAATTTACAATGGACGTCAGATTAAATGCAAACGCGCAATATTAGGACGCCAAAATGATATGAGGATTTATATATATATATATATATATATATATATATATATATATATATATATATATATATATATATATATATATATATATATATTGCAAGGACCATGAGATCTTAAACTGGAAGTTGAAACGTGCATCACTGCTATTAGTGGTACATTATTGGACCAAATTTCAATAACCCATAGATAAGACCCTTGTAAGGATAGACGTATACGAACAAGATTTTAGAACCAAATTAATTCATCTACTTACAAACAGGCCTGTCAAATTGTTAAATATTAACAAGATTCATGGCTTTTGGATATTCTTTGCCTCAAATTATACAATTTTATTAAACGTCAACAAAATATATCTTTGTATTTAAAAACTACAAATACGATTAAATGGTAGATGACGTGAACGAAGATAAAACGAAATAAGAATTATTGGTTAGAGCTTCCAATTTAATAATAATCGGTAATATCGATGAGAAAAATCATATTTGGGATTGGAAAAAATTAATTTCTCAAGAAATGTAGCAGACACATGATATGGATAGATTCAATACTTTATTCCCAGATTAAATGTAGTTATTCAAGAAAGGGTCTTCGCGGAAAATGTTGATAGATGATACGGGTTGCTGCAAGTAAAGATTTACTGTAGTAATCAGCTGATTTCAATGAATGTCATTGGAACAATCAACAAAGACATCTATTCCAACAGTTGGTAATATTGTTTGGTGTGACGTTGACGCTCGGGTGCACGTGCGCAGGCGCGTGCGTAATGAAGAGTGGATAGAGATATTTTGTAAGAGTCAGATATTATTTTTCTTTTAGTGTTTGTTCATAATATCTGTTATTGAAATATATTGTAATTGTTTAGAACAAGAGTTTTTTGTTGGATATTAAGGAATCGGACGACGAGTAGTCAGATGATACAACAGCTGTCAACATTTTCATTGCTACATTCATCAATTTCATTATTTTGATCAATTCCTTAATATTGTATTCTATTAAATAGGCACTTTGAACAACTAATATTGATTTAATGAATAATTTTACTGTTCTCATCAACAAGACTGCAACAGCAATTTCTTTGTTATAATCAACAAGCCATTATTTTCATCAACATTGGTATTGGTATAATTGGTAGTTTGGACGTTTTAGTTACCTTATACTGTTGTTTTGATGCTACGACCAAATTTTATACTCAAATCCATAATTTTATTGTTGGAATAAATGATTTGATTGTTGTATTCAATAATATTTTTATAATAATCACATGACTTTTTCAAACCAGTTTTGTTATTGTAGTGGTTATCATGATCTTATAATCAACAATAATTCCTGAGTAGAAATCGTCGATTGTAGATTATCACGGGCAACAATTATTTGTTGTGATCAACTCAATTTCGACTTAATTCGTGAAGTAATTGTTAATTCATGAGATAAACGATTATAACCAACTGAAAATTATTGTTGTCATTTACTCAATTCCAATTGTGATCTTTGGTTGATTGTTGCAATCGATGGACTGACTATATAATGGATATCGTACTATTGGTATAATCAACAAAAAAATGCTATGTACAAGTCATCATCAACAATTTATAATTGGGATCACCTTCTCTTCCATTGCTTTCGAAAAAATATTGTTTTAATCAGTCCATCTCTTGTTGTGATCAACCAGCAATGATTGATGAGGATGAGCAAAATATTGTTGCAATCGATTGCAAACTGATAGCTGTGATCATTCAATGATCACTGAAGTGAAATTATTTGTTGGCATCAATATCAATTTAAAAAATACGAAGCGTAGATGATTCTCGCCATCTCGTCGCTAATCCTTAAAGGGAATGAAATCGATGATTTTCTTGAAGATTTATACCTAAATATGATTGGAAACTGTCAATCAATATAATCACAGGCAGAGAAAAGTGTAGTAATATAATATGAAGCAGGGGAATTACGTGAGCTCAATTCACATCCAGGATTGATCTTGTCAAAGAAGAATTCTTGTCAGAGAGGCGGTATATATTTGGAACTGCGACGCCTAGAGTCTCTGTAAATCGTGAAGGAGTTGAGATCAATAATTTTTCTCCAGATAAATACATGAAATAACATTGGGAATTGTATATAAAAAAATATGAAATCACGCAGAAATATAATATGAAGCAGGAGAATTCTGTAGGCTGGAATTATAATTGGAACTAATCTTATCAAGAAATTATTTTTGCCGGATGCGGTTCACATATGGAGCTGCGAAGCCTAGCACTCTAAAAACACGAAATATGATGTATTTGGTGCTAGATTCTGCCATATAACGCACTTTTGAAACAAAATCCTGTTTCTGAGCCGATTTTCAGAGTCAAAAATATGTCATCGAGACTCCGAAAAGACGCTGATAACTCGCTGGACACGCAAAATCTTATGCATTTGAGCACGGATTCATGCGTATTATGTTGTATTGAATAGATTTATGTGATTTGCGATACTTTGAAACTGCTCAGAATGTGGTAATTTTGACTTATTTCAAACTTCTTATAACTGCAGATAGCGCTCTGAAAACACGAAATATGATGTTTTTGTCGAGAGATTCATATATATTATGGAGTCCTGAATAGGAATATGAACTTTTTGATTGTAAAAATTTGCGCCGAAAAGCGTGATTTCGACTTATTCCAAAGTTTGTAAAACTGCAAATAGCACTCTAAAATCACGGAATATGATGTATTTGGTGCTAGATTCTGCAATATAACGCACTTTTGAAGCAAAATCTGGCTTCCGAGCAGATTAACAGAGTCGAAAATATCTGAACGAGACTCAGAAACAACGCTGATAACTCGCTGGGAACGCAGAATTTTGTGCATTTGAGGACGATTTCATGCGTATTATGTTGTATTGGATTGATTTATGTGATTTGCGATACTTTGAAACTGCTCAGATTGTGGTAATTTTGACTTATTTCAAACTTCCTATAACCGCAGATAGCGCTCTGAAAACACGAAATATGATGTTTTTGTTGATAGATTCAGACATATTATGAGGTCCTGAATAGGAATATGAACTTATTGTTTGTGGAAATTTGCGCGGAAAAGCGTGATTTCGACTTGTTCCAAGGTTTGTAAAGCTGCAAAGAGCACTCTAAAAACACAAAATATGATGTATTTGGTGCTAGATTCTGCCATATAACGCACTTTTGGAGCAAAATCTTACTACTAAGCAGATTTACAGAGTCAAAAATATCTCAACGAGACTCAGAAAAAACGCTGATAACTCGCTGGAAACGCAAAATTTTCTGCATTTGAGGACGAATTCATGCGTATTATGTTGTATTGGATAGATTTATGTGATTTACGATACTTTGGAACTGCTCAGAATGTGGTAATTCTGACTTATTTCAAACTTCATATAACTGCAAATAGCGCTCTGAAAGCACGAAATATGATGTTTTTGTCGATAGATTCATATATATTTTGAGGTCCTGAATAGGAATATTGACTTTTTGATTGTGAAAGTCCACGCGGAAAAGCGTGATTCCGACTTATTCCAGAGTTTGTAAAACTGCGAATAGCACTCTACAAACACGAGATATGATATATTTGGTGCTAAATTCTGCCATATAACGCACTTTTGAAGCAAAATCTTGCTTCTGAGCCGATTAACAGAGTCAAAAATATGTCAAGGAGACTTGAAAGAGACGCTGATGTCTCGCAGGAAACGCAAAATTTTATGCATTTGAGCAGAAATTCATGCGTATTATGTTATATTGGATAGATTTATGTGATTTGCGATACTTTGAAACTGCTCAGAATGTGGTAATTTTGACTTATCTCAAACTTCATATAACTGCAGATGGCGCTCTGAAAAAACGGAGTATGATGTTTTTGTCGGAAGATTCATATATATCATGAGGTCCCGAATAGGAATATGAACTTTTTGATTGTGAAAATCTGCGCGGAAGAGCGTGATTTCGACTTATTCCAAAGTTTGTAAAACTGCAAATAGCACTCTAAAAACACGAAATATGATGTATTTTGTGCAAGATTCTGCCATATAATGCACTTTTGAAGCAAAATCTTGCTTCTGAGCAGATTTACAGAGTCAGAAATATCTCAACGAGACTCAGAAAAAAAGCTGATAACTCGCTGGAAACGCAAAATTTTGTGCATTTTGAGGACGGATTCATGCGTATTATGTTGTATTGGATAGATTTATGAGATTTTCAATACTTTGAAACTGCTCAGAATGTGGTAATTTTGATTTATTTCAAACTTCATGTAACTGCAGATAGCGCTCTGAAAACACGAAATATGATGTTTTGTCGATAGATTCATACATATTATTAGGTCCTGGATGGGAATATGAGCTTATTGTTTGTGAAAATCTGCGCGGGAAAGCGTGATTTCGACTTATTCCAAAGTTTGTAAAACTGCAAATAGCACTCTAAAAACTCGAAATATGATGTATTTGGTGCTAGATTCTGCCATATAACGCTCTTTTGAAGCGTAATCTTGCTTCTGAGCAGATTAACAGAGTCAAAAATATCTCAACGTTATTAAAAAAAACGCTAATAACTCGCTGGAAACGCAAGATTCAGTGCATTTGAGGACGGATTCATGCGTATTATGTTGTATTGGATGAACTTGTGATTTGCGATACTTTGAAACTGCTCAGAATGTGGTAATTTTGACTTATTTCAAACTCCATATAACTGCAGATAGCGCTCTGAAAACACAAAATATGATGTTTTTGTCGATAGATTCATACATATTATGAGGTTCTGGATGGGAATATGAACTTATTGTTTGTGAAAATTTGCGCGGAAAAGCGTGATTTCGACTTATTCCAAAGTTTGTAAGACTGCAAATAGCACTCTAAAAACACGAAATATGATGTATTTGGTGCTAGATTCTGCCATATAACGCACTTTTGAAGCAAAATCTTGCTTCTGAGCAGATTATCAGAGTCAAAAATATCTCAACGAGACTCAGAAAAAACGTTGATAACTCGCTGGAAATGCAGAATTTTGTGCATTTGAGGACGGATTCATGCGTATTATGTTATATTGGATAGATTTATCTGATTTGCGATACTTTGAAACCGCTCAGATTGTGGTAATTTTGACTTATTTCAAACTTCATATAACTGCAGATAGCGGTCTGAAAGCACGGAATATGATGTTTTTGTAGATAGATTCATACATATTATGAGGTCCTGAATAGGAATATGAACTTATTGTTTGTGAAAATCTGCGCGGGAAGGCGTGATTTCGACTTATTCCAAAGCTTGTAAAACTGCAAATAGCACTCTAAAAACACGAAATATAATGTATTTGGTGCTAGATTCTGCCATATAACGCACTTTTGAAGCAAAATCTTGCTTCTGAGCAGATTTACAGAGTCAAAAATATCTCAACGAGACTCAGAAAAAACGCTAATAACTCGCTGGAAACGCAAGATTCAGTGCATTTGAGGACGGATTCATGCGTATTATGTTGTAATAGATAAACTTGTGATTTGCGATACTTTGAAACTGCTCAGAATGTGGTAATTTTGACTTATTTCAAACATCATATAACTGCAGATAGCGCTCTGAAAACACAAAATATGATGTTTTGGTCGATAGATTCATACATATTATGAGGTTCTGGATGGGAATATGAACTTATTGTTTGTGAAAATTTGCGCGGAAAAGCGTGATTTCGACTTATTCCAAAGTTTGTAAGACTGCAAATAGCACTCTAAAAATACGAAATATGATGTATTTAGTGCTAGATTCTGCCATATAACGCACTTTTGAAGCAAAATCTTGCTTCTGAGCAGATTTACAGAGTCAAAAATATCTCAACGAGACTCAGAAAAAACGCTAATAACTCGCTGGAAACGCAAGATTCAGTGCATTTGAGGACGGATTCATGCGTATTATGTTGTATTGGATAAACTTGTGATTTGCGATACTTTGAAACTGCTCAGAATGTGGTAATTTTGACTTATTTCAAACTTTATATAACTGCAGATAGCGGTCTGAAAGCACGAAATATGATGTTTTTGTAGATAGATTCATACATATTATGAGGTCCTGAATAGGAATATGAACTTATTGTTTGTGAAAATCTGCGCGGGAAGGCGTGATTTCGACTTATTCCAAAGCTTGTAAAACTGCAAATAGCACTCTAAAAACACGAAATTTAATGTATTTGGTGCTAGATTCTGCCATATAACGCACTTTTGAAGCAAAATCTTGCTTCTGAGCAGATTTACAGAGTCAAAAATATCTCAACGAGACTCAGAAAAAACGCTAATAACTCGCTGGAAACGCAAGATTCAGTGCATTTGAGGACGGATTCATGCGTATTATGTTGTATTGAATAAACTTGTGATTTGCGATACTTTGAAACTGCTCAGAATGTGGTAATTTTGACTTATTTCAAACTTCATATAACTGCAGATAGCGCTCTGAAAACACAAAATATGATGTTTTGGTCGATAGATTCATACATATTATGAGGTTCTGGATGGGAATATGAACTTATTGTTTGTGAAAATTTGCGCGGAAAAGCGTGATTTCGACTTATTCCAAAGTTTGTGAAACTGCAAATAGCACTCTAAAAATACGAAATATGATGTATTTAGTGCTAGATTCTGCCATATAAACGCACTTTTGAAGCAAAATCTTGCTTCTGAGCAGATTTACAGAGTCAAAAATATCTCAACGAGACTCAGAAAAAAACGCTAATAACTCGCTGGAAACGCAAGATTCAGTGCATTTGAGGACGGATTCATGCGTATTATGTTGTATTGGATAAACTTGTGATTTGCGATACTTGAAACTGCTCAGAATGTGGTGATTTTGACTATTTCAAACTTCATATAACTGCAGATAGCGCTCTGAAAGCAAGGAATATGATGTTTTTGTAGATAGATTCATACATATTATGAGGTCCTGAATAGGAATATGAACTTATTGTTTGTGAAAATCTGCGCGGAAAAGGCGTGATTTCGACTTATTCCAAAGCTTGTAAAACTGCAAATAGCACTCTAGAAACACGAAATATAATGTATTTGGTGCTAGATTCTGCCATATAAACGCACTTTTGAAGCAAAATCTTGCTTCTGAGCTGATTTACAAGAGTCAAAAATATCTCAACGAGACTCAGAAAAAACGCTAATAACTCGCTGGAAAACGCAAGATTCAGTGCATTTGAGGACGGATTCATGCGTATTATGTTGTATTGGGATAAACTTGTGATGTGCGATACTTTGAAACTGCTCAGAATGTGGTAATTTTGACTATTTAAAACTTCATATAACTGCAGATAGCGCTCTGAAAACACAAAATATGATGTTTTTGTCGATAGATTCATACATATTATGAGGTTCTGGATGGGAATATGAACTTATTGTTTGTGAAAATTTGCGCGGAAAAGCGTGATTTCGACTTATTCCAAAAGTTTGTAAGACTGCAAATAGCACTCTAAAAACACGAAATATGATGTATTTGGTGCTAGATTCTGCCATATAATGCACTTTTGAAGCAAAAATCTTGCTTCTGAGCAGATTTACAGAGTCAAAAATATTTTAACGAGACTCAGAAAAACGCTGATAACTCGCTGGAAACGCTAAATTCTGTGCATTTGAGGACGGATTCATGCGTATTATGTAGTATTGGATAGATTTATGTGATTTTCAATACTTTGAAACTGCTCAGAATGTGGTAATTTTGACTTATTTCAAACTTCATGTAACTGCAGACAGCGCTCTGAAAACACGAAATATGATGTTTTGTCGATAGATTCATACATATTATCAGGTCCTGGATAGGAATATGAACTTATTGTATGTGAAAATCTGCGCGAGAAAGCGTGATTCCGACTTATTCCAAAGTTTGTAAAACTGCAAATAGCACTCTAAAAACACGGAATATGATGTATTTGGTGCTAGATTCTGCCATATAACGCACTTTTGAAGCAAAATCTTGCTTCTGAGCAGATTTACAGGGTCAAAAATATCTTAACGAGATCCAGAAAAAACGCTGATAACTCGCTGGAAATGCAAATTTTGTGCATTCGAGGACGGATTCATGCGTAATATGTTGTGTTGGATAGATTTATGTGATCTGCGATACTCTGAAACTGCTCAGAATGTGGTAATTCTGACTTATTTCAAACTTCATATAACTGCAGATAGCGGTCTGAAAGCACGGAATATGATGTTTTTGGTAGATAGATTCATACATATTATGAGGTCCTGAATAGGAATATGAACTTATTGTTTGTGAAAATCTGCACGGGAAGGCGTGATTTCGACTTATTCCAAAGCTTGTAAAACTGCAAATAGCACTCTAAAAACACGAAATATAATGTATTTGGTGCTAGATTCTGCCATATAAACGCACTTTTGAAGCAAAATCTTGCTTCTGAGAGATTTACAGAGTCAAATATATCTCAACGAGACTCAGAAAAAACGCTAATAACTCGCTGGAAACGCAAGATTCAGTGCATTTGAGGACGGATTCATGCGTATTATGTTGATTGAATAAACTTGTGATTTGCGATACTTTGAAACTGCTCAGAATGTGGTAATTTTGACTTATTTCAAACTTCATATAACTGCAGATAGCGCTCTGAAAACACAAATATGATGTTTTGGTCGATAGATTCATACATATTATGAGGTTCTGGATGGGAATATGAACTTATTGTTTGTGAAAATTTGCGCGGAAAAGCGTGATTTCGACTTATTCCAAAGTTTGTGAAACTGCAAATAGCACTCTAAAAATACGAAATATGATGTATTTAGTGCTAGATTCTGCCATATAACGCACTTTTGAAGCAAAATCTTGCTTCTGAGCAGGATTTACAGAGTCAAAAATATCTCAACGAGACTCAGAAAAAACGCTAATAACTCGCTGGACAACGCAAGATTCAGTGCATTTGAGGACGGATTCATGCGTATTATGTTGTATTGGATAAACTTGTGATTTGCGATACTTTGAAACTGCTCAGAATGTGGTAATTTTGACTTATTTCAAACTTCATATAACTGCAGATAGCGCTCTGAAAGCACGGAATATGATGTTTTTGTAGATAGATTCATACATATTATGAGGTCCTGAATAGGAATATGAACTTATTGTTTGTGAAAATCTGCGCGGAAAGGCGTGATTTCGACTTATTCCAAAGCTTGTAAAACTGCAAATAGCACTCTAGAAACACGAAATATAATGTATTTGGTGCTAGATTCTGCCATATAACGCACTTTTGAAGCAAAATCTTGCTTCTGAGCTGATTTACAGAGTCAAAAATATCTCAACGAGACTCAGAAAAAACGCTAATAACTCGCTGGAAACGCAAGATTCAGTGCATTTGAGGACGGATTCATGCGTATTATGTTGTATTGGATAAACTTGTGATGTGCGATACTTTGAAACTGCTCAGAATGTGGTAATTTTGACTTATTTTAAAACTTCATATAACTGCAGATAGCGCTCTGAAAACACAGAATATGATGTTTTTGTCGATAGATTCATACATATTATGAGGTTCTGGATGGGAATATGAACTTATTGTTTGTGAAAATTTGCGCGGAAAAGCGTGATTTCGACTTATTCCAAAGTTTGTAAGACTGCAAATAGCACTCTAAAAACACGAAATATGATGTATTTGGTGCTAGATTCTGCCATATAATGCACTTTTGAAGCAAAATCTTGCTTCTGAGCAGATTTACAGAGTCAAAAATATTTTTAACGAGACTTAGAAAAACGCTGATTACTCGCTGGAAACGCTAAATTCTGTGCATTTGAGGACGGATTCATGCGTATTATGTGGTATTGGATAGATTTATGTGATTTTCAATACTTTGAAACTGCTCAGAATGTGGTAATTTTGACTTATTTCAAACTTCATGTAACTGCAGACAGCGCTCTGAAAACACGAAATATGATGTTTTGTCGATAGATTCATACATATTATCAGGTCCCTGGATAGGAATATGAACTTATTGTATGTGAAAATCTGCGCGAGAAAGCGTGATTCCGACTTATTCCAAAGTTTGTAAAACTGCAAATAGCACTCTAAAACACGGAATATGATGTATTTGGTGCTAGATTCTGCCATATAACGCACTTTTGAAGCAAAATCTTGCTTCTGAGCAGATTTACAGGGTCAAAAATATCTTAACGAGATCCAGAAAAAACGCTGATAACTCGCTGGAAATGCAAAATTTTGTGCATTCGAGGACGGATTCATGCGTAATATGTTGTGTTGGATAGATTTATGTGATCTGCGATACTTTGAAACTGCTCAGAATGTGGTAATTCTGACTTATTTCAAACTTTCATATAACTGCAGATAGCGGGTCTGAAAGCACGGAATATGATGTTTTTGTAGATAGATTCATACATATTATGAGGTCCTGATAGGAATATGAACTTATTGTTTGTGAAAATCTGCGCGGGAAGGCGTGATTTCGACTTATTCCAAAGCTTGTAAACTGCAAATAGCACTCTAAAAACACGAAATATAATGTATTTGGTGCTAGATTCTGCCATATAACGCACTTTTGAAGCAAAATCTTGCTTCTGAGCAGATTTACAGAGTCAAAAATATCTCAACGAGACTCAGAAAAAACGCTAATAACTCGCTGAAACGCAAGATTCAGTGCATTTGAGGACGGATTCATGCGTAGTATGTTTGTATTGAATAAACTTGTGATTTGCGATACTTTGAAACTGCTCAGAATGTGGTAATTTTGACTTATTTCAAACTTCATATAACTGCAGATAGCGCTCTGAAAACACAGAATATGATGTTTTGGTCGATAGATTCATACATATTATGAGGTTCTGGATGGGAATATGAACTTATTGTTTGTGAAAATTTGCGCGGAAAAGCGTGATTTCGACTTATTCCAAAGGTTTGTGAAACTGCAAATAGCACTCTAAAAATACGAAATATGATGTATTTAGTGCTAGATTCTGCCATATAACGCACTTTTGAAGCAAAATCTTGCTTCTGAGCAGATTTACAGAGTCAAAAATATCTCAACGAGACTCAGAAAAAACGCTAATAACTCGCTGGAAACGCAAGATTCAGTGCATTTGAGGACGGATTCATGCGTATTATGTTGTATTGGATAAACTTGTGATTTGCGATACTTTGAAACTGCTCAGAATGTGGTAATTTTGACTTATTTCAAACTTCATATAACTGCAGATAGCGCTCTGAAAGCACGGAATATGATGTTTTTGTAGATAGATTCATACATATTATGAGGTCCTGAATAGGAATATGAACTTATTGTTTGTGAAAATCTGCGCGGAAAGGCGTGATTTCGACTTATTCCCAAGCTTGTAGAACTGCAAATAGCACTCTAGAAACACGAATATAATGTATTTGGTGCTAGATTCTGCCATATAACGCACTTTTGAAGCAAAATCTTGCTTCTGAGCAGATTTACAGAGTCAAAAATATCTCAACGAGACTCAGAAAAAACGCTAATAACTCGCTGGAAACGCAAGATTCAGTGCATTTGAGGACGGATTCATGCGTATTATGTTGTATTGGATAAACTTGTGATGTGCGATACTTTGAAACTGCTCAGAATGTGGTAATTTTGACTTATTTAAAACTTCATATAACTGCAGATAGCGCTCTGAAAACACAAAATATGATGTTTTTGTCGATAGATTCATACGTATTATGAGGTTCTGGATGGGAATATGAACTTATTGTTTGTGAAAATTTGCGCGGAAAAGCGTGATTTCGACTTATTCAAAGTTGTAAGACTGCAAATAGCACTCTAAAAACACGAAATATGATGTATTTGGTGCTAGATTCTGCCATATAATGCACCTTTTGAAGCAAAATCTTGCTTCT